>CM068384.1:98399582-98523753 GCA_034770075.1 Aralia elata | reverse complement strand
CAGCGTGCTGAGAAAGAACATAATATTCAAATGCCGAACCCACCGTCGATCAGCACCCCCATTCATGACATCATCCTGAGGAGAATACCAGCGATGGTTGTAGCGGAATACTGGTGCCCCGTTCCCTCATTGGGAATGTTCTCTCAATCCGTAAAGGAATATTGCATCGGTTTCCAATAAGAGTGCCTAATCAGCTGGCCGAAACCTTCCTCACAAATTTCCTTTGGACACGCAAATTGCCTCCTCCAGAACCTTCATCATGGTTTTGCAATGCCTCACGTGAGATGACAACATCCAAAACCAAGTCCATGATTGATGTTATGGTTGATTCCTCCATTTAAAATCTGGATCCCCCTCATTTCCGGGTGATCCATCCTTTTACAAAAACTCTATGGCCATTTCCTCGGAAACCTCTCTTCATCTTTCATCTCTTTTGGCTCTCAAAGGACTCGACCCAGGGTAATATATAAGGGGGTTCCCCTTGGTCGTACACGGAAGCACAAACTGGCCAGCTTCCTCGGAGTATTCCCCCCCCGTAATTTCCAGGGTACAGTCTTCATGACTACTGAAAGGGAGGTTGTGGCCTTGCAGCCAAAAAATGATGGGCCCTCGGAGCTGTCAACTTGATCAAGGTCCCTCTATGTTATTCGTACTTACCCCTTATCAACGGTTGAATGGGCGTTACCCTCGTCACATCCCCATGGTCATCGTATCAACATTTATCAGCTCCTCATCTTTCCTGCACATAGTTCAATCCTTGGCGGCTCCCCCCGCCTCACTTGCCATCCGTCGCAATTGACTATCCCCCATCCATCATGTCTTTTTGGCAGGGGATTTTGCACTTAACATTCGGGGAATCCGGCTCGTTCCAACCACAATCTCATCCACTGTCATCCAGAGTTTTGGATTCGATGCTTTAAACGTCCAAGCAATCCTGTTGTAATCATGGCCCAGGGGAACTGGAAGTGGTAAATGCACACTCGCTTTGATTGCTCGGGTCAAAACCTTCTAACCCTTTGGCGTCACATCGGGGGTGCCAAACCAACAATCTTCGTTTTGGGCTACTAATACCAGCTAATACTCGTTCAAAAGCGCGCTCCCCGAGCGGGGTGAATACTCGTTTTTTGCGAGGCCTCATATCTTCTTCTTCGCCCCTCTGCTCTTTGATCTTGAGAAATTGGGCTGTCCGGGGGGGTGGTCCCTCCCCTCTGTGCCTGTAACCGGAATAATGGCTTTCTGCTTTACTGGACGAGACCCTTGTAGGATGAGGGAGGACATCCCTCTTCCTTTCCTCCTTTTGGACTTTCCCCCTCCGGGAAGTGCTTGCCCATAGTTTATCCATTCTGTATTTGCTCGGCAACAGCCAGTTTCTAAAAGCAGTAAGATCCTATCCCGGATTTTAACCGATTTTTCAACCCCATGTCAACCATACTCTCCATGTTTAATACATTTTCCGCAAAAGAGTCTTTCCAATCCCCGAGATGAACCCTCGAAGCCTCATAATACGGTGCCCTCCTGAATGTCATACAAAGGGTCATTACCATCTCTGATTCGCTTCCATCGGTGGTGAGTTACCTGGGCAGCACCATGCCCCCTCCATCTTTGCGCATCATTCCCCTAAAAGGATTCCCTAGGGCCTGTTTTTTTAACCTTTGTCATTTGAGTACCGTGTCAAGAGCCATCTGGGCCCTGAAAGCTGTATTGGGTTAAGAAAGTATGGGCCAATTTCCTCCCAGTTGTGGGATTCGGGACGCGTTGTCGAGGGCGGGGGCATACACATATTCTTTTCTTGCCCCCTCCTCCTGTTAAGCTTTTCTGAAATAGCTGCCATTCTTAACTCCCTCGTCCTTCGGCATAAGACCCGAGTTCTCCCAATGTAGATTTTCAAGTGTTGTATAGGAGGGTCTCCCTTTCCATTGTATTATTTTCAAACTCGGGAACTTTGAACTTTTCTGGATATCTGGCCACCACGGGCGAAAACACACAGATCTGAGTAATTAACCCTGCCCAGGGAAGCCTATTTGGGCCCTTTAGAGATTGGATGGTTTCCTGCCCATGTGTTTATTCATTTTTTCTCCGAAGGTCCGTCATTGTCCCCCTCTTACTGGGATAGTAATCACTGTCCTGCTAGGTTATGAGGAACGGGCCCTTGGGAATGACTGGCGTCGTCCTTGAGTCGGGGTTGGTTCCTCTTTAAGCAAGATTTTGTTTGTACCATTTTTAGGAGGACTCATCGGATCATGTACCCCTGGTGGTGGAGTATTATGCGATTCCCTGGTTATTACCAAATCCTGTTCTGAATTAAGAACCTGTTTCCTTTAACATTGTGGCCATTCCCATCATCTGTCTTTTTAAAATCATCAAACTCCTCCCGAGATATGGAACTATGATTGGGAAGATCAAGACCATTTCCAGAGGTAGAAAGGCCTGGGCTTTCTTAGACTGCGAACGGGTTTTGAGGGAGCAATCCTCACAGAGACAAACGTTTCGAAGTTTAGTCCCGGGGAAATGAAAACATAGGAGGCATGCTAAATAACTGTAAATTTTTATGTGTGTTTTTGTGGGTTGGTTTTAATTTGCTTATCCCTGTAAAACAGAAAGTTAGTAGTGCCCCGTTAGTGCCATACAAACACAATGCCGAAACACAACGCTTTATTATGCTCCCCCAACTATTCCCTGTGCAATTTCACACAAAACCGCGGTTAGTAATCTCTTTCGACACAAGAACAAGGGATGTATGAATATTGAATGAGATCATGACATTTAGACATATAAAAACGTAAAAAAGGCCATGAGAGAAGAGACGTTTCCGGCGTTGGGGTGAATCTGAGGCTGACCTACCCTAAAGGGTGTACTCTCCGCAGGGCTTTTTTCCGGCATGAAGGTTTTCCCAAATCTTCGCAATCTACTCGGTCTTGAGGAGCCCTGTTTCGATATGGAGCGGATATGTTGGAAGTGGTGCGTTCCTCCTGAGCCATCGTCATCTCCGGGGAGCAGCCCCATCGAGTCCAAGTAATAAGCAACCGACAGGTTCCGCCTCATGGCAGGAGGTACTCTCTCCAACATAACATTCACATTCAGCATCGTCCTTCAACCGTATGCAAATGATTTCTTTAAAGTATAAAGCCATTTCCAGTCAATCATTCATTCATTGGAACAAAACACGGCCATTCACACAAAAAAACATCAAAAGCATCTAACAATATCGCAATGCATCACGAACATATTCATGGAATATTTTAAAAGATAGAATAGCATCAAAGATTTGAACCGCCCGGCTTAATGCCACTTCTAATGTCCCCCCAGCAGACGTCGCCAGCTGTTGTGCGACAGCCGGTTTTTCGCTTCTCTCCTCGGTCTTTTAGTACTTTTTCCAAATTATTTTAGGCCCCGGTGATTTATATGATTTGGCTTTGG
Organism: Aralia elata; assembly: GCA_034770075.1. NCBI lineage: Eukaryota > Viridiplantae > Streptophyta > Magnoliopsida > Apiales > Araliaceae > Aralia > Aralia elata. The sequence goes on along the minus strand of CM068384.1, from coordinate 98,520,336 downwards.
AAAAGGGTCGGCATTGATTGTCGACGAACGGGGTTTTGAAAGATCGTGTTTTATGATGAGCACAATTAACCAGAGTCGCCAGTTGTGTATAGTTGAAATGGATGTACCTAACTCAATCCGCAGTTATCTCGTTTTTTTTATAAATCGACCTGGCTCATATGTGACGACCGAATTAATTGGTCTGCGAATCGAGGATTCAATAGAGTTCGGGGCTTTGGCTTAAGTGAGGGGAAGGTGTTAGGCACCACCTCGACTTCCGTGAAACAACGGTTTACTCTGCAATCTTGATGCTTTTACTAATCCTTTAATTCCATGAAATTGTGTATCTGTGTGTGGTGTGTGTGTGGGTGCCCTAGTGAATGTTGTGGGGAATTTGTGATGCAAGAGTCCATTTGGTATTTTTAGGGAAAATCGTGCTTTAATTTTGAGAACGCTTCGAAATGTCTTATCGATTTATACGAGAAAGCTTTAATTCTTTATGAGAATAGGTTTGATTTGGAAGTGTGTACCGAAAACTTATGAGGTTTTCATTAAGTGTCGTTTTGGAAAAATATAGAATTTTAAAAACCTTCGTCTAAAATAGGAATCGAGAATCTATACGTTTGACTTTTCATAAAATGGAATGGGCAATTTCTAGAACCTTCTTTAACCCTATATACAACGGTTGTATATAAAAAGTCATTTTATTTTATAAAAATCATATTTGTGTGATGTTTATGGAGAACAATCCCTTCTTTAGACTTTCTCCGTTAAGAATAGGAATCGATCATTCATTAAGCAGTTCTCAAATTTTAAACCTCGTGATTTCCTAATATCCTAACCTTTGATTTGATTTTATGAAAATTCTTATCATTTTAGCTTTGAAACCAAATTTTCAGTGTTCATAAATCATAATCAAGCTATAAAACAACGCGTCGCGTACGGGCTATTCCATGGGCATGTAAAGCACCATCATAAATGTTCCCACGAACGCCTAACAATCACTAAAATTTCACTATATTCGGCGGCACTTAATATGCACCTCGATTCTCCGCCTTAGCGTTGCGTTTTTTAAGGGCCCACACGATTTACATATTTACAATGAAAACTACGTCATTTTCTTCTGTCTTCCTTACATCATACGATATGGTCCATCATCGGATTTGGGAGACCACGGTGGTCGCTCATCCCTAGGCTCACAACCATAATTTCTCACAAACATCCAAGTAGATATCAACAAACATAATCTAACACACTACGGATTGCTTTAAAACGCACCACAATGATTTCACTAATTAACAATCTAAAAGAGAGATCTAATTCCACCTAATGTATTTATTCGTCATAAAACGAGCAAAAACCTCACCCAGATGGATATCATCGGATTATTAGGAAGAATTTTGTTCCGATGGAACCCTCTCTAATAATTCCTAATCCATTGTTTTCATAATAATTTACATGAAATCTACATTTAATTCAATCAAATGATATGATAGGAATTGATATAATAAAAGAGATTTCACCTTGCAATTGTTATCCAAATGGATGTGAACTTGTGTATTGAATAGAAGAAGAAATATGTGTGATACAATCAAATCACAAAATATTATTCCTCTCTTTTTTCTCACTTTCTCTCCTATTTTTTGTTGCAAATCTAGCTATTTTCCTCTCAATTTTCGTACTTTGTTTGCTGCTGGAATCTCCTTCTTCTCCAAAAATGCTGAACCACCTGGATGCTGCCGAAGCTGGCTTAAATAGGCTGGCCAGAGCCAGCCGCAGATCTATCTGCGGCTGGCCGCAGATGGATCTGCGGCTGGCCAGCTGGCACGCCTCCCATCGCTCTCAGCTGGTTAGTGCTGATTTCCCTGGTTTCCGTGCTGGCGCACCCACTTGGCCGCAGATCTATCCGCGGCTCGGCGGGCTTGACTTTCTCGATTTTCGTGCCATGCCTCGATTTTCGACGGCCGCGACAACGGTTTTCGCTGACAGGCTCGGGTTCTGCAGTCCGGGAATTTCCGGGAGACGTGCCACCTCATTCGGAAATGCCTGCCTCGGACGGCCTTATTGTCACGTAAACTTGGGTTGCCCAAAACATTGCGGCGGTGCCGGGCGCTCGCCCTTGTGCCCGCTCCTTTGCTCCCGCAAGCCGGTTCAATTGACGATTTCGCCCTCCTGTCATGGTTAGTAGAAGGAAACGCAAAATTTGGGTGTCTACAGGGGGTTCGTGGGTAGCGCCTCCGAGCCAATTTTTTTTAATACTTTTGTACTTCCGGGTCTCTCTCTCTCTCTCTCTCTCACACACACACACACATATATATACTATATTACAATGACAATATAATAAGTAATAATATATGGTAATCACAATTGTTCATAAGTAATTAATTCATTAATTATTTTTAAAAATAATATAAATTAGATTATTATTTAATTTAAAATATTATAGAGAGATATACATATAGTGAGAGGAGATGAGTCATATGTGGTTAAAATTTGATTGACAAAGTTATAAATTTTCAATTTGACCCCGTATAGTAGAAAATTTATAAATTTTAAGTGAGGTCAATTTATATATAATACTTAACATTTTTAAATTTTACCTTACATTATAAAACAATTTTTTTGGGTCAATATATTCACCTCACAGTCCTACGCTTAGCTTCGCCCCTGCATGCAACAAATTATAAATTACAAAATGGGAGATATATTTTTGTCATTTCAGATTTAGTACCGGAGGACCGTCACGGGGTGCTTGAGGAATGAATTTGCAGTCACCAGCACCACCAAAACACCAACCATGGTACACACACTGCAATCTCCCCCACTAATCAATCCTTCCTTCAGAAAGTGGAGCCAATCTATGAGGGCAAGCATCATCAAACACCTTCCATGCATTCTCATTGATGGAATATAGCAATATAAATGAAAGCAATATAATAGAAGACAAATGATGGTGGTGCTTTCTACAACACTCATAACTTTAGATTAACAAATAACCTATTTATAGGCTAATACATATTACTAATACATGATTGATAATAGGCTACCCAAGAGACTCGTTAGGTAGACTCCTAATGACAACATAGACACTACCCATCAGACTCCTAATTTATAGATAGGGAGCAACCAAAAGACTTCTAGGAATGCCAACAGACTCAACAATCCATCCCTTAAACTGATGTTCCATACATAATATTCAGTTTAATAAGAGTCAAACTTTGAAACGTCATCCTTCATGCAAACTGAATCATTTGAAATACAAACACCAAGTAGCTTCCTAAGCTTCTGAAATGTAGGAACTTTGAGAGGTTTTGTTAAAATGTCAGCAATCTGGTCTTCACTTCTGCAGTAAATAAGATTAATGACTCCATCATTCGTGAGATCCCTCAAGAAATGATACTTCACATCTATATGTTTGCTTCGACCATGCAAAACAGGATTTTTTGAAAGCTTTATTGTTGAACTGTTGTCACAATAAATCTGAGTAGGTCCATCCTCTTTATAATGCAACTCTTTAAGAATTTTCTTTAGCCAAATAACTTGACAAGCACAAGCTGTTGCAGCAACAAATTCAGCTCAGTGGTTGATAATGTAACAATAGGTTGTTTCTTCGATGACCATGAAACAGCTCGTCCCCATCATGAAAACATACCCAGATGTGCTTTTTAGATCATTTGAATCTCCTGCATAATCACTATCCGTAAAGCCAAAAAATCTGATTTTTTCTCCCTTCTTATAAAAACAATCCAAACTCCTTAGTACCTTGCAAGGATCGGAAAAATTCTTTTTGCAGCCAAGAATGAATCTCTGTAGGACAACGCCATGTACTTGCTAATCACACTTACAGCATGCATGATATCAGGTCATGTTGCCATTAAATACATTAAACTCCCCACTATCTATTTGTAAAGAGTGTCATTAACCTTCTTTCCTCCATTATCTTTGTTTAGCTTCATACCAAACTAAGATGGTGTATTTACAGAATTACAATCCTTCATCTGAAACCTGTCCAAAATTTCTCGCACATACTTCTTTTGAGAAATAAAAATTCCAGCAGAGGACTGCACCACTTTAATCCCAAGAAAGTAATGCATCAACCCAAGATCAGACATCTCAAATTCAGCCATCATGGATTTCTTAAAACTTTCAAACATGGTTGAATTTCCAGTATAGATTAAATCATCTACATATAAACTAACAATGAGTATATTTCCTCCATCTTCAATCTTTATAAAAAGTGTATGTTCATAAGGACATTTTTGAAATCCTTCCTTTAAAAAATAAGTTTCTATACGATTATACCAAGCTCGTGAAGCTTGTTTTAATCCATATAGAGCCTTCTTTAACTTATACACTTTATGCTCATTGCCAAGTTTCACAGAACCAGGAGGTTGATCGATAAATACCTCTTCTTTCAAGTCTCCATGGAGAAAAGCTGATTTTACGTCCAACTGAAAGATAGGCCATGAGTTTTGTGCTGCCAATGCAATCACCAATCTGATTGTGTCATGCCTTGCAACTGGAGCAAAAACTTCTTTATAATCAACACCAAACGCCTGTTTGTAGCCTTTTAGCCACCAAGCGTTGCCTTGTGCTTGTCAACTTCTCCATTCTCCTTCAGTTTTGTCTTGTAAACCCACTTGACACCAATTGTTTTCTGCCCCTTGGGAAGATCACAAAGCTCCTATGTATCATTTCTTTTTATGGCTGTAATTTCCTGCATCCATAGCCTTTCTCCATTTTTGATTCTTTTGACGGCCACTTTGAAAATGGTAGGATCACAATATGAAAATAAGAAGCAAAAATGTGTAAGTGGATCATCACCTTGGTCAACTCCAGTTACCTCATAATCAGTCATCCATGTTGGTCTTCTTCGAACACGTTGAGGCCTTTGTTGATTCAGCTGCAAGTGGGCTTTGATCGGCTACTGGAACATTTTGAGTGGCTCCCTGTTCTTGCTCATTTTCCACAGGCTCCTGCCCTTTCTCATCATCATCAAAATCTGCTGGAATATCTTGTTGAATACCATTTTCATTCCATGAACATGTGCTTTTTTCATCAAAAACCACATCACGACTGATAATTATTTTCATGGTGCTAGGATTGTATAGCTTATAAGTTTTGGACTTATCACTAAGACCAAGAAAAATGCATTTTTCTTCCTTGTCATCTAGCTTCCTCCTCTTCACATCTGGAATATGAGCATAGGCAATACACCCAAAAATTTGGAAATGATCTACAGCAGATTTCCTTCCGCTCCATGCTTCTTCTGGTGTCATATTTTGAACAGCATAAGTGGGACTTCTGTTCAAAATATAAATGCTCCAATTAACAGCTTCAGGGCAGAAGGTTTTTGGAATGCCGCTTATATTTAAAAGGCTTCACACCATATTCATAATAGTACGATTTTTTCTTTCGCACACTCTGTTCTGTTGGGGTGTGTAGGCTGCTGTAAGTTGCCATCTTGATTCCATGAACCTAACAGAAATTTTGCAAATTCATATATGAGTTATACTCTCCACCACGATCAGTACGAAGAACTTTGATGGGATTGCCAACTTCTTTCTCAACGAGCACTTTATAACTTTTAAAGGCTCCAAAAGCTTCAGATTTTTCTTGCAAAAAATAAACCCATGTTTTACGACTATAATCATCAATGAAGGTAATTATATATCTTTTACCTCCATTATATTGTGGTGTTATTGGCCCGCAAATGTCGGAATGAACAATTTCCAATGTCTTCTTCGCTCTACAAGATTTTTCTTGTAGAAACGGATTGCAGTGTTGTTTGCTAACAACACACTATTCACAAACTTGAGAAGGAGCTGTAATTTGAGGAAGACCCGTCACCATGTTCTTCTGTTGTAGTGTTTTTAATCCACCAAAATTCAGATGCCCATAGCGAAAGTGCCATAGTCATGCCTCATCCTTCACTTTCTTTGAGAAACATGAATGAGTGGTGTTGCGGAGATAAAGCGGGAACATACGATTTGCTGTCATATTAACTTGAGCAATTAAGCCCAACTTTGCATCTTGAATCTGACATACTCCATCTTTGATAGAAATCTCGTATCCCTTTTCTTGCAACTGACCCACACTAAGCAAGTTGGTCTTTAATTCTGGCACAAAAAGAATATTAATAATAGTGTGAGTGGAATTTCCTTTAGTTTGAATGGTTACCTTTCCTTTCCCCATAACAGAAACTGTGGAATTGTCACTGAACTTAACAGAGCTGCGAAAAGATTTATTTAAGTCAGAGAATGCCTCCTTATCTCCACACATGTGATTGCTGCAACCAGTGTCTAAATACCACATGTTTTGTTGAGTTTCTTCCTTCACGTGACACGCCATCAAAAGAGACACTTCTTCTTTTTCTGCAAAATTAGTTTTTTCTCCACTTTGTCTATTCAAAGCAGTTTCACATTCTGACTTATAATGGCCATACCTATGACATCTGTAACATTCAACATTAGACTTGTCTGCTGACTTTGGTCTATAAGTTGTTGAGTGGTAGCTGCCACGTCCTTTGCCTCTTCCTTGAAATTGACTTTCTTGATGCTGATGATTTTGTTATTAATTCCAACGATTATTGTTGAATCTGCCTCCTCTACTTCGATCATTGCCCTTACTCGTCCTCTATGAGCTACAACTGGGTGTAAAATTGTTAAACTGATGAGGCCTTCAATGCTTGTTCTTCTTTCTCCTGCTGGTTAATTTTTTTCTCATGAACCAATAAGGAACTTTGTAACTCATCAATGGAAAGTTTATCAACATCATTAGTTTTTTCAATAGAACAGACAACAAAATTAAATTTTGGTGTCAAGGATCGAAGAATTTTCTCGATAATGGTTACATCCTCTGTCTTGTCGCCATGGATTCGCATTTGATTAACGATTGCCATCGTTCTTGAAAAAATAGTCTGTAACTGACTCTCCTGATTTCATTCGAAGCATTTCGAACTCCGATATGAAGTGCTTGAAGCCGCTGCCTCTTAGCCCTTGTTGTACCTTGATACTTTTTCTTCTTGTAATCCCAAATATCCTTGGAAGTGTCTTTGCTAAGAATTGTTTTCAAGATGGGACGATAAAGGGCCTGAAAAAGATAATTTTTTGCCTTCAAATCTTTTAGCTTTCTCCCTTCGAACTCTGCTTTTTGGACATCTGTTGCACTCTTTTTCTGGTTATCCAAATTCCAGATTCAACAATTGGCCAATATTCTTTTGACCGCAGAAAATTCTCCATTAGCATACTCCAATGGTAATAGTGACCATCAAAGCGTGGGATCGCCGCTTGCACAAAACTGGAATCTGAAGCCATTTTTACTACTTCTGTAGAAGTAAGAAAATCAAAATAGGTGATAAAATAAATCTGCTGCTATTGTGGACTATTTGAGAACTTTCACACTATTTCGGAACTCACTTTTCTCTCCTATTTTTGGCTCTGATGCCATTGATGGAATATAACAATAGAAATGAAAGCAATATAATAGAAGACAAAGGATGGTGGTGCTTTCTACAACACACTCATAACTTTAGATTAACAAATAATCTATTTATAGGCTAATATATATTACTAATACATGATTGATAATAGGCTACCCAAGAGACTCCTTAGGTAGACTCCTAATGACAACATAGACACTACCCATCAAACTCCTAATTTATAGATAGGGAGCAACCAAAAGACTTCTAGGAATGCCAACAGACTCAACACTCATTCCTGTCCCACCACACCACTATATCAAGACCCAATACCTTCTTCCCATGTGGGGCCCTCTTATCGAGGTCACAAACTGGCATGATCGGATACCAATGGGAAAACCAGTCAAATTTCTCATCTTGGTTTTGAATTTCTAGTTCTTGCTCAGGTGGGTCTGTCAGTTCAGTTGAAACAACAGGAGAAATGGCGGTTTGAAGCTTGAATTTGGGTTTGTTGGTATGAAATGATGAGAAATATGAATTGGGTCGTTGAGTTAATGGGAGATTCAAAAGGGGTGACTGTTCGATTTGGGTTCTGGGCAATGTTTTTTAAGGTATGGTAAGGTGAAACGAAGAAAGGGAGAGAGCTCTTAGAGCTTCCATGGCTGCCCCTTTCCTTTTTTCTTTTTCTTTTTTTTTGTTAATTTGGCTGCCCTTGAAATATTTCCTTGGTATCAAAGCAGCCATTAGTATTGCAAACGACCCGGTACAACATGATAAAACGAAGCACATTGAGATTGACAGACACTTCATTAAAGAAAAAACTAATCATTGGTCTTATTTGGTCTTATTTGCTTACCTTTTGTAAAAACGGAACATCAGCTAGCTGATATTTTGGCTAAGGGTCTTACTGGTAAAATGTTTCATCCATTGTGTTTCAAGTTGGATATGCGAGATATCTATACACACCAACTGATAAATCTGGAGGATAAGGAAACTGGGAGTCTCAACGGAAGGCATGGTTGTAATCATGGAAATGGAAATTCTTGTAGATGAAGTGAGACAATAATTTTGAAGCGGCAAAGCATAGTACTGCCATGGCGACCAGAGTATTCCTCATTATGGCAGAAATCATGCCCTGCTTGGTTGCAGCAACAATCCCAATTGAAGCAATGGAGATAATCTGCAGGGCCACCTCAAGTGCATTGAGGCCCTTATATGCAACACTGCAGCTGCGGCAATTCACCACGTGGGACCAATACCTGAGACAATATACGAAGAAAGTTTTAGAAACTTCAGTTCTACTAGACTCGACCAAGCTTTGTTGTAATGCTTACAGTTGAATACATGGATCATGTTTCTCGGATGTGGTTTCTGAAGGGTCATGTTTCCTAACCAACTTCTTTGCCTTTTCTTTTCAATATTTGAAGTGAGCCTTTTTTACTAAACATAGAAAAAGAAAAGAGCATTATCAATTGGGATCTAAAAAGTATGATCGTGAAAACCTTAATAGTTTTTCAGGTTTGAAAGATTGCTAAGTTTGCAGGAAGAAGATGTATTATATAACCATCAGATGTATAGTCAAATGAAATATTTTCTGTCCTTAATAAGGGTCCATGATGGGGAGATGGCTATATGGCAAGAAGGCAGGCTACAGCCCATTGTATAGCCTACTAGCCCACACCATAAGACCAGGAAAGGAATTTATGCATTATCTTTTTGACTTTGCGAAAATTTCAAGTTTTCATCTAGTATATCAGAACTTATTGTTACCCTGCTGTATAATTGCATAAGAAAGGAAAATAAACTATTAATTTTACAGCAAATGGGGTTAGGATTCTATCATGTGATTGAAGATTTCCACTATTTTAATTAAAATTACAATGTTGCAGTGACCTTTATCCTCTCTAATATTAGGCTCCCTCCCTCGAGCCAAAAGTAATAAATCATAATAAATAAAGTGGGAATTTATTTCACTATCCACAAAATTCTGTAGGTTGATTAGTCTAACACCCGAAATTTGCAGGAAACTTGCCTGTCCAGCAGCTGTTCTTTTGGAGGGGTGGGTGGAAGGGCTCCGCCGAACTTCGTTCCCCAATCAATTTGACCTCCTGAATACTTTAACCACCACCTGAATGCCACCACAAGAGCATCTGACTTTGTTGGCACAAAACAAGCTTTCTGCCAGTTGGAAGGGCCGACATCCATAATCTTACGTTCCTATAGGGAAAGCACAAGAGTTGGGAAACAACAAGTGATCCAAGATCCAACAGATTTATTGAAATAGAACAGAATATGGATGCTTTTTATGGCTGTGTAGTGTGTCATGAAGTAAACAGCCAGGACTGCAACTATGTTTCACTTCTTGTTGGAGAAAACTGTGGTGAAACACTTCAATCTTCTCATATGATGGATGGATGAGAGACTAAAGTAAGAAAGGAATGCACTTTGAGGAGTTTAAGGTGACACAAACTGGGAAAAGATGATGAGTGTTACGCGACGAGTTAAGTGCAAAAGATTATTATATCCAAATTACATGGACCAACCACTCATGTGAATTGAACAGTGATGCAAATGAGTTAATTTTTTTTTTTATTTGCTGCCATTTGATGCTGAAGTATTAGATTGTTACAAATTCAGTGGACTGGAAGTACGAGAAGGCAGGGGCTTACTGAGAGTGGATTGGCTCAAATTAAACGAGCCAAAAGTACAAGAAAGACACAGAAAGTTCAGCTATGTTTTCAACAAATCACAATGATCAATAATAATGTAATAAAGGATATGGCTGAAAGTAATGCAGAATAGCAACAACAAAAAAAAAAATCAGATATAGGCATATAGCTTAATCTAAACCTGTTATACATAAACCTTCATTTACTACGGTTATGCAGAGGATTTATCTTCTCCCTATTTGAACTTGACCTTTACTATTTCTGTAAGATTGTATCCATATCAACTCTTACTATCCTATACACCTAGTGTGTTCTAACTTCTTATCATCTAGATGACCAGTCTTCCCTAACAAGCAATTTGTCGATTAGGAAAGTGTCTCTTGAGTCTATACAAAGTAACAGAAGTTACCTCAACATGAAGAAGATATAAATCTGAATCAAGAATCAAGTTTTGTCCCAAATGAAACACCCATCGTGGAACAACTTTATCAATCCAAACTCCATAGTTTCTTGGGAAGGACCATATAAGTCTGCTATTACCCGGACTAACTGGAACACACAATACAATGAACACGAACTTTTTTTCTGGCGCATGTGATGATAGCTCCTAAACCAACAAAAGTATGTACGAATTGAAGTGCAAATATCACAGGATCAGAATAACAGTAAAGTAACCAACATTAGTCAAAATGTAACATGACATATACCTCTGTGGTTCCAGCAGCTGATGCAGATCCTTTACCTTGTTTCCCCTTAACAGTGGCCTCACCGTGCAAGAGACAAGGAGCAATAAAATTGAAGCTTACATTCTCCTGCTTTGTAGTATAACCATTTATGTCTAGTTTCTTTATACTTATTTCAAGAGGTCTCCCCCCTTCTCTATCAACCTTCTCAGTGAGGGAAACATATTGTTAGTTAGGTGAACCTATTATAACTTGAGAGAAAATGGAATACAACAACAAATAATAATGGTGTTATTGAAGTTCTTATCTTTTTTTCACTATTTGATTTCCCATTATCCCGTAATGTGCATATGGAAAGTGAGCAGGGTCCATAAGATTTTCAATCAGAACCTCATACCTGAAAAAAATCACTTCATCTTACCTAGAAGAACCCATAGTATTTTGATCACAAAATTACACAGAGAATATGTACATACATTTGCAAGGTTTTCCCCACTGAAAGGAACTTCTAAAATATTCCACTTGGAAACAGTGTCAACAAAGTTTGTCAAAAAACAACAACAAATAAACACATAAAAATAATAGGTAGGAATTATCGTTGCATACCCGTATTGTATATCTCTGTTTCCCATTAACCTAGCATATGATGGGTCATCCAGTTGTGGTATGTATGGAGGCTTTTTCTTCAGAAGGATATCCTCGTATTTAGGATCAGTGTTTGGCCAAAACCAAACAATGTCATTCTGCACAGTACTTGGATAAACAGCTACACATGCTTTCTTGGATGTGTGAATCTACAAAATTATTTGGAGTGTGCTAAATGAACCAGCAATATGAAGAAATAAATATGTAAAAAGACTATTGAACTTCAATGATATTATTTTTAACTATTGGAGTACAAAAACTGGAGGGGGGAAAAATGCAAAATTGATTAACATCTTCTCTGGAATTCTTTTGCATAGACAACAGAAACATAAGAACATGATACTTGGATCAAAAGATTTTTTTTTTTAAAAAAATCCTAGGATGAAGGAAATTTCTGGACTTCAATTATACGTAACTTTTTACTTTCTATGCAAAATGACAAGACCTGCAAATCTAATTCACATCTTTTCAGTTTTTCTTTTGCATAGTTAGCATAAACATAAGAACATCATACAGTGACTTGGACCATAAGATTCAAAACATGCTGCACTCCTCCTAATTCCTATATACTAAATTACCAATCCAGAAAACAACTTGTTTAACAATCAATAATTCCACTAGCAAAGACACAAGTAAAACATGCTTTACGTCATCTTCTAGAAAGCCTATCCAAATGGTAAGTTCACAACCCAGTCTAATTCTTACTAATTCTTACGACAACCCCTAATAATACAGTCCCCTTATTCTATCTATTTAATCTATTTTGGAGCCTTTACCCCTTTGTTGTACCCCAAGAAACATAATGCTAAGAATTTGAGTTTTGTGTATTGGAGAAATAACATGGGAAAAGATAAGGCATGCTATTCTGCTTTGGCACATTCTATTTTGCTTTGGCACATGCTATGTTATATAACAATAAGACTTTAGAGAAATCCACAGGCAGATTTGTATCACACCAATCATAGGGGAAAGAAATTTTTTTCAAATTCATAACTATATGAACCAATGCAACGGTACAGCAGTTCCGCTAACCTCCTCCCGTTTCAATCCCCAAATTGAACATGCTCCCTTATTCTTTAAGGAATTTTGGGTTTTATTATGAACCAATGCAACGGTACGTTCAGTACAGCGGTTCCGCTAACCTCCTCCCATTTCAATCCCCAAATTGAACACGCGCCATTATTCTTTTAAAGAATTTTGGGTTTATTATTTTCTTATCTCTCAAATTATAATTTTGAATTAAGTATTATTCTGCGCATAGTATTTAATACATATTAATTTCAATAACTGTGTCTAATAATATAGGAGGCGATTGAAGAGAGTAGTGAATATTGTCTTAAGGACAGAGTGACAAATATTGTCTAAAGGAGAGTGGACTTTCATTAGACTCAAGCGGCACTATTATTATTTTTTAGAATTTTACAACGTCTTACGACGAAAGTTCCAAGAGATGCTATCTATGTTTGACAACTCAAATCCAAGTTTTAGAATTGAAATTGAAAGCACATTTTCAATTACATGGAATTGAAAATTAGTTAAAATTTGATACTCACTTCCAATCCCAATACTCGGAATTGAGTCGCTAAAGATAGCTTGAATGTTAACACATGCAACCAGTGGCGAAGCCAGAAAATGTTGGCAGGAGGGTTAAAATTCTTACTAAGCTATAAATAATTTGAAGGCGGTTCGGGTTGTACTTTCTAGTCACACACACATATATATATACACACTATATTACAATGACAATATAATAAGTAATAATATATGGTATATATATACATTATATTGACTCATAATAGACTTTTTTAATCACAATTGTTCATAAGTAATTAATTTATTAATTATTTTTAAAAATAATATAAATTAGATTATTATTTAGTTTAAAATATTATAGAGAGATATACATATATTGAGAGGATATGAGTCATATGTATTTAAAATTTGATTGACAAAGTTATAAATTTTTAATTTGACCCCGTATAGTAAAAAATTTATAAATTTTTAGTGAGGTCAATTTATATATAATACTTAAAATTTTTAAAATTTACCTTACATTATAAAACAATTTTTTTTTCAGTGAGGTCAATTGACCCCGCAGTCCTACGCCTAGCTTCGCCCCTGCATGCAACAAATTATAAATTACAAAATGGGAGTATATATTTTTGTCATTTCAGATTTATTACGTACCGGAGGACCGTCACGGGGTGCTTGAGGAATGAATTCGCAGTCACCAGAACCACCAAAACACCAACCATGGTACACACACTGCAATCTCCCCCACTGATCAATCCTTCCTTCAGAAAGTGGAGCCAATCTATGAGGGCAAGCATCATCAAACACCTTCCATGCATTCTCATTCCTGTCTCACCACACCACTATATCAAGACCCAATACCTTCTTCCCACGTGGGGCCCTCTTATCGAGGTCACAAACTGGCATGATCGGATACCAATGGGAAAACCAGTCAAATTTCTCATCTTGGTTTTGAATTTCTAGTTCTTGCTCAGGTGGGTCTGTCAGTTCAGTTGAAACAGCAGGAGAAATGGCGGTTTGAAGCTTGAATTTGGGTTTGTTGGTATGAAATGATGAGAAATATGAATTGAGTCGTTGAGTTAATGGGAGATTCAAAAGGGGTGACTGTTCGATTTGGGTTCTGGGCAGTGTTTTTGAAGGTATGGTAAGGTGAAACGAAGAAAGGGAGAGAGATCTTAGAGCTTCCATGGCTGCCCCTTTTCTTTTTTTCTTTTTTTTTTCTTTTTTTTTTGTTAATTTGGCTTCCCCTTTTCCCTCCGTGCTATTGTTTCAACTCAATATAATATAATAATTCAAATTCCAACAATGGGAGTAGTTTGGATAGAGCTAAAAAGGTGAGGGAAGTTGAGCACTGCGAGCTTGTGGCTCGAAATCAACCAACCATAAGTGAGTCAATTTTTTTTGAGTAAAATACAATAACATTATTTTAGATAACCATAATTAACATTCACCTCCCCTCTAGTTTTTTAAGTAACAATTAGTACCCCTGTAAGTTTTAGGGTTAACAAAATAAGTAAAGTTACATATTTACCCTTGTATGTTATCAAATTTTAATTCCCGAATAATATATATGTTTAATTTTCCCTCTGTTCCATTGTTTCAAGTCCATTTAATATAATAATTCAAATTCCAACAATGGGAGTAGTTTGGATAGAGCTAAAAAGGTGAGGGAGGTAGAGCACTGAGAGCTTGTGGCTCGAAATCAACCAACCATAAGTGAGTCAATTTTTTTTGAGTAAAATACAATGACACCCTTTTAGATAACCATAATGAACACTCACCTCACCTCTAGTTTTTTAAGTAATAATTAGTACCCATGTAAGTTTTAGGGTTAACAAAATAAGTAAAGTTACATATTTACCCTTGTATGTTATCAAATTTTAATTCCTGAATAATATATATGTTTAATTTTCCCTCTGTGCCATTGTTTCAACTCAATTTAATATAATAATTCAAATTCCAACAATGGGAGTAGTTTGGATAGAGCTAAAAAGGTGAGGGAGGTTGAGCACTGAGAGCTTGTGGCTCGAAATCAACCAACCATAAGTGAGTCAATTTTTTTTGAGTAAAATACAATGACACCCTTTTAGATAACCATAATGAACACTCACCTCACCTCTAGTTTTTTAAGTAATAATTAGTACCCATGTAAGTTTTAGGGTTAACAAAATAAGTAAAGTTACATATTTACCCTTGTATGTTATCAAATTTTAATTCCTGAATAATATATATGTTTAATTATCTTTTTTTAATATAATACATTTTAATTATAGTTTTATTTGTAATTAAGGCAATCTCATTCAAATTATTGGTAACTTATAAAAAACTAATTTAGTTTAATTAACACATATTTTTGGATAAGTGATACAAATATTAAGAATTTTAAATTAAATTATTAATTGAGTTGTTCTAATTAGAGTGATTAAGTATACTGATAGTTTAGTTTTTGGTGTTTAACAACAAAAATTATTTTTTGAATTCTTAGTTTCATATTATGATTTTTATATGTTCAATTTTCTTGAGTATATATCAAAATTTGGGATGTTTATGATTTTGATTACATCTTTTAGTATACAGTTGGTGTTGTTTTTGTGCAATCTTAAATAAAAAAATATAATAATATTTATTACTACCTCTATCTTGTAAAAAGATTTTTCTTTTAATATATTTTTTTCTTTTTTTGACTAACAACATTTGTCATTTTTACTGTAAATAATTATGCCTAAGTGTGACTTATGTTTAGTTTAATATTTGAGAAAAATAATTAATATAATTTTTAATACTATTTTTACATGAATAATAAGATTCATCCTGTAATAATAATTCTGTTTTATGTAAATTTTAATATCTAGGAAAAATAATTATAATTTTTTTTGCGATTTGTACTTTTTATGGGTATTAAAATTTTACTTTTTAATTACAAAAAAAATATTTGAATGTATATTAAGTAAATTTTAATCTTTGAAAAATTTAATTAGCAAAAAGTGTGACTTTATTTTCCTGATAAAATAAATATTTATTATTTTTTGACATTTATGTTATTTATTTCATATGTTCATAATTTAATTAATTAGGTCTAGTTAAGTAAAAATTATAATATATAAATTTATATTTAGTGAATATCTTAAACATTATAACTTGAATGGTGTATTAGAGAGTATATTAAAAATATTTTTGGATATTAGTTGGTCAAGCACCCTAAGGGGTAGTGAATGTTACATATTATAGACGAGAGAGATACTGCTTGTTACTTGAAAAACTAGAGGGTGGTGAGTCTTATTATGATTATCTACAGGGGTGTTAGTGTATTTTACTCATTTTTTTAGACAGTTTTCAAATGACTGATGATAAGTAACTGGACAATTTTTTTTTTTCTCTCAAAACATTTAGATTTGATTTTTGAAAGAAAAAATTCCGAGCACGACGCTCATGAGCTTCAATTGAAGGGTGATATTGATATGCAACAAATTGAGAATGTGACAACATGGCACTTTGAGCACTGAGAGCTTGTGGCTCGAAATTAACCAACCATAAGTGAGTCAATTTTTTTTGAGTAAAATACAATGACACCCTTTTAGATAACCATAATTAACACTCACCTCCCCTCTAGTTTTTTAAGTAACAATTAGTACCCCTGTAAGTTTTTAGAGTTAACAAAATAGATAAAGTTACATATTTACCCTTGTATGTTATCAAATTTTAATTCCTGAATAATATATATGTTTAATTATCTTTTTTTAATATAATACATTTTAATTATAGTTTTATTTGTAATTAAGGCAATCTCATTCAAATTGTTGGTAACTTATAAAAAAACTAATTTAGTTTAATTAACACATATTTTTGGAAAAGTGATACAAATATTAGGAATTTTAAATTAAATTATTAATTGAGTTGTTCTAATTAGAGTGATTAAGTATACTTATAGTTTAGTTTTTGGTGTTTAACAACAAAAATTATTTTTTGAATTCTTAGTTTCATATTATGATTTTTATATGTTCAATTTTCTTGAGTTTATCAAAATTTGGGATGTTTATGATTTTGATTACATCTTTTAGTATACAGTTGGTGTTGTTTTTTGTGCAATCTTAAATAAAAAAATATAATAATATTTATTACTACCTCTATCTTGTAAAAAGATTTTTCTTTTAATATATATATTTTTTTTCTTTTTTTGACTAACAACATTTGTCATTTTTACTGTAAATAATTATGCTTAAGTGTGACTTATGTTTAGTTTAATATTTGAGAAAAATAATTAATATAATTTTTAGTACTATTTTTATATGAATAATAAGATTCATTCTGTAATAATAAGTTTGTTTTACGTAAATTTTAATATCTGGGGAAAATAATTATAATTTTTTTGCGATTTGTACTTTTTATGGGTATCAAAATTTTACTTTTTAATTACAAAAAAAATATTTGAATGTATATTACGTAAATTTTAATCTTTGACAAATTTAATTAGCAAAAAGTGTGACATTATTTTCCTGATAAAATAAATATTTATTATTTTTTGACATTTATGTTATTTATTGCATAAGTTCATAATTTAATTAATTAGGTCTAGTTAGGTAAAAATTATAATATATAAATTTATATTTAGTGAATATATTAAACATTATAACTTGAAGGGTGTATTAGACTGTGACGCCCTCAAAATAGGTTCATACAACCCATTTTGAGTCGCCAATAACATTCTACAAAATACAAATACAAATACAAATTTTTCCATTTACAACTAATAAGTGTTGTGCAAAATACGACAACACAATACAAATACATCTTAAATTCTCAATACACTTATTGTCACACTAATAATAATGTATTGAGATACTTCTATTGTCTCGGACCATCACTCCATTCCCCGGCTAGTCCCCGCTACACTCTCTTTTCCTGAAGAGAATAATGGAACAAAAAGAAAAAAGGGTGAGCACAAATAGCCCAGTAGGAAATATCATGACTAAGATAATGAAGAATAAAATTATCTTTAATCTTCAACCGAAATAAATCAGAGATTTAAAGATATTATAATTGTTCAATAACAACAATTGCAGCGGAACGAACAATCCATTAGAAGAGTCAAGTAGATTATAATATCTACCATCTTCTATAAGTTAAAGGATCACCACCAATATTTTATCCCTGTAACACCAATCAACAGTTCCTGTTTATGAACATCCAAATCAACAGTTTATATTCAACAGCCTCTCTTTGCACTATGTGTCTAAGATATTTATTTGTAACATCACCGGTCATGATCATGCCAAACACCAGTTCATCTTTGCACTACGGGCCAAAGAGAACTTTCACCATACGCCTTTGTTTGTAACACCAAAAGTCATGATTATACCAATACATAGTTTGGTCAAAATCATGTCACACCAGTTCATCTTTGCACTACGGGCCAAAGAGAACTATCACCACAATTTAAGTATGAGGATGATGACAATGATATAAAATGAATACAGTGAGATCAAGAATAAGAATGAATATCCAGTGTCGAAGGTTGACCAAATTGCCAACATGATGACCAAATTGTGGAGTCAAATTCAAGAATGATATTCAAGAATAAAATTCACGATTCAACTATATCGTATCAAACGAAATAGAAAGATTTAGGTGAAAAGATATTAGATGAAGCACAAACTATTAAGGATATTCTACAAATTTTCAGGGATTTTCACCATTTAAAATAAGGTTTTGGAAACAAACAGAGATTTCTTTATCATAAATGGAGAAATGTGAAAGAAAAAGATATCCCTTAAAGAGTACAAAAGAAATGATATGTTATACAAGTATAAAAGAATATATGAAACTGCAAATGAATTTTCACCAGTCATGCGGTAATGCGCGTAGACAGATTATTTCCACAAAAGATTAATAATTAATGAATACGAAGGGTTATTCACCAGACATGCGTCAATCCGCGCGAACAGGTTATACCCATAGATTAATAAGGAATAAATACAAAGGGATATTCACTAGGTACGACACTCCGTACATACAGGTTATTCCCACAGAGTAATAAGAAATAAATACAAAAGGATATTCACTAGGTACGACACTCCGTACATACACGTTATTCCCATAGAGTAATAAGGAATGAATACAAAAGGATATTCACCAGGTACGACACTCCGTACATACAGGTTATTCCCATAGAGTAATAAAGAATGAATACAAAAGGATATTCACCACGCATGCGTCAATCCGCACGGACAGGTTATCCCCACAAATTAATACGGAATGAATAACAACATTTATGAGTATAATATCACTTACGAACAAGGAAGCAAATGATATTACATAAGAGTATGAAAGAAATGATATCCCCTACCTTAGTTAACAAGTGACTGGATGTTGCTTTCTATGAAGCTTACTAACTTGGACAGTACTTGTATTCTCACGAATACTCAAAATAGCCTAGAACACTTAGAAAACTTAAGAAATTTAGAGAGAGAGGGAGGAAGTATAAGCAAGGAAGGTGCGAAGATTTCTTAAGATAATTTTTCCTATT
The DNA here is from genome assembly GCA_034770075.1 of Aralia elata. Classification (NCBI taxonomy): domain Eukaryota; kingdom Viridiplantae; phylum Streptophyta; class Magnoliopsida; order Apiales; family Araliaceae; genus Aralia; species Aralia elata. The sequence continues at coordinate 98,500,884 of CM068384.1, read as the reverse complement.
TATAGGAAAACCAAGTTTCATTAATTGCACAATAAGGGCTATGTCGACGCCGGGAGGAATCGCTTCTTTCGCGATATTGGGCCCTTTCCAATTTTAGCCTTTGTTATTAGATGATCTTTTGGAAAAGGTCGGCATTAATGTCGACGGGGTTTTGAAAGATTGTTTTTATGATGAGCCAATTAACCAGAGTCGTCAGTTGGTATATTTGAAATGGATGTACCAACTCATCCGAGTTTTCGTTTTTTTGTAAATCGCTGGCTCATGTGTGACTCCGAATTAATTGGTCTGCGAACCGAGATTCATAGAGTTCGAGGGCTTGCTTAAGCGAGGGGAAGGTGTTAGGTACCCCCCGACTTCCGTGAAACACGGTTACCGCAATCTTGATGTTTTCCTATCCTTTAATTCATGAAATGTGTGTGTATGCGCGTGTGTGTGTGTGTGTGTGCCTATGTGACTGTTGTGGTGAGTTTGTATGAAAGAATCATTTGGATTTTTTTTAGGGAAAATCGTGTTTTTCTTTTGAGAATGCTTTAGAATGTCCTTCGGCTTATACGAGAAAGCTTTATGAGAAAGGTTTGATTTTAATTGTCAAAAGCTATGAGATTTTTCTTTAGGTGTCGTTTTGGCAAATCAAGAGTTTTTAAACCTTCGTCAAAATAGGAATCGAGATCTATACGTTGCCTTGTGAATGTAATGACGGGCAATTTCTAGGATCTCTTTAACCCTATGCACAACGGTTTAATAAAACGTCACTTTATTTATAAAATCATTTTGTGTGATGTTTTGGAAAACGATTCTTCTTTTCCTTCTCGTTAAGTAGAAATCGACATTCATTAGCACTCCCAATTTCTTATCCTCGTGATGCTAATAACCTAGTTTGATTGATTTTATGAAAATCTCATCATTTAACTTTGAAATCAATTTCGTGTCATAAATCAAATCAAGCATTAAAATGCGTTGGGGCTATTCATGGGCATGTAAGCCATCAAAATAACCCCAAACGCCCACAAGCACATGTTTCACTATTTCGGGGGCCTTAAACCCGATTTTCAACTTGGTATCGTTTTAAGGCCCGACGATTACAATTTACAATAAAGGATTACATATACCAAAAATGTCCATCATCGGATTTGGACCACGGGGTCGCGTTCCTAGGCTCACATCCAAAATTACTACATCACTATAACGAGCTAAAAATCATCAAATGGATATCATCGGGCCTTTAGGAAGAATTTCGTTCCATTTGGAACCTTCACTAATAGTCCTCCATCCATGGATTCACCATAATATACAAGGAAAACTACATTTGATATAACCCAAATGACCAAAAGTTTAACAAAATGATATAACAAAAATGTTGTAAAAGAGGGATTTTCACCTTGCAAATGACACCACAATTCGTATAAACTCGTATATTAATTAGAGTAGAGAAAGTATATGATACAATCTAACAATAGGGATATAAATCCTCACTTTTTTCTCTCTTTTTCTCCCTAACTCGCTGCTGCTGTTGCTATTTTCTTCCTCTCTCCCAATTCTTCCGCCGCTGCCAACTCTCTCTGTCACTGAATGAAGGAAATGTGCTGAAGTAGGCTGGCTAAGCCCAGCCGCAGATTGATCTGCGGCTGGCCGCAGATCAATCTGCGGCTGGCCTTAGCCCGCCATCCACTCAGCCCGCCATGCACTTTAGTTATTTAATTCTCCTCGGTTTCCGCACCGCACCTCAATTCTCGCGTTGTGCTGTCGATTTTCGCCGAAAGGCCTGTATTTTGCAGTCCGGGAATTACTGTGAGACGTGACACATTATTCGGGAATGCTCATTTCGGATGGCCTTGTTGTCACGTCGGTTTTGACTGCAAATCGTCGTGGTGGCGTCGAGTGTTCACACTTGTGCCCATTCTTCGCTCCCGCAGGCCGGTTCAATTGACGATTTTGCCCTCCTGTCACGGTTAGCATAGGGAACGCAAAATTTGGGTGTCTACAGGCTCGACTTATTACACTTTAGTACCTCCATCTTTTCCTCTATTTTTAATATAATCCCTCAAGTATTATCAACATTGCATAACATCCCCTAATAGTTCCCACATGTGAACCAATAGTTCCATCATGTGAACCAATAGTTCATTGCATGTGAATTTCACAGTTTCAATTAGGTACCCCTTAATTAGCCTCCACTTTTAATCCGTCAATAATGCTAAAATATCATATCAAATAATATGAGTTACAGTATCGTGACAAATAATAAAAAGTACTATGCAGATGCTACTGTAACAATTATTGAATCAAAATACTGTGCAATTGCTACTTTATCAATTGTTGAATCAATACTTTAAAATATTGTGCAACACCGTGTGCCTGTGAAATACCGCGTACTACTGTGGAATAACGCGTTTTACTATTCTTTTTATTACCGGGTATTTTAACAGTTGTCGGTGATAATACTGTTGACAAAATACTGTCGTTTTCAGTATCTGACAATGGGGCCCACTATCGTTGACAATATTATCATTGTGGGGCCCACTAATATTTTGTTATTTCGGCGTCGTACGTTATCGAATATAAAATTGTTTTTTCGACGGCGCCGTCGTACTTTACCGAATATAATATTCTCCGACATAACGAATATTATCCGACAGAAGGAATATTCCCCGACATACAGGTTTGACTTTTTTTATAAATGAATAGTATATTCGTATAAATAGTACTTTCGTATTTATACCGTATAATTTCGTATCCAGCTCATATAAACGTTATGACGTAATTCAAAGGTCGAAGAAAGTGTAAAAGCGTTTTTAGCGTGAATAGCCCCCCGTGAATAGTGATCGCGTGAATAGTTATTTAGCGTTATTACTAGACTTCTCAATTTTTACATTTCACTAGTAACTTTATCATTATCGATTTAACACCTTTCTGTTTAAAATAATAATAAGAACAAAAATAAATTCTCTTTATTAAAATTATCGGGGTCTTACATCGACAGTATATTAAAAATATTTTTGGATATTAGTTGGTCAATCATTCTAAGAGGTAGTGAATGTTACATATTATAGACGAGAGGGTACTTACTATTACTTGAAAAACTAGAGGCGTGGTTAGTGTTATTATGAGTATCTACAGGGGTGTCAGTGTATTTTACTCATTTTTTTTAAACAGTTTTCAAATGAGTGATGATAAGTAACTATACAATTTTTTTTTTCTCTCAAAAGATTTAGAATTGATTTTTGAAAGAAAAACTTTCGAGCATGACGCTCATGAGCTTCAATAGAAGGGTGATATCGATATGCAGCAATTGAGCATGTGACAACATGGCACTTTGAGCACTGAGAGCTTGTGGCTCGAAATCAACCAACCATAAGTGAGTCAACTTTTTTTGAGTAAAATACAATGACACCCTTGAAGATAACCATAATTAACACTCCCCTCCCCTCTAGTTTTTTAAGTAACAATTAGTACCCCTGTAAGTTTTAAGGGTTAACAAAATAGATAAAGTTACATATTTACCCTTGTATGTTATCAAATTTTAATTCCTGAATAATATATATGTTTAATTATCTTTTTTTAATATAATACATTTTAATTATAGTTTTATTTGTAATTAAGGCAATCTCATTCAAATTGTTGGTAACTTATAAAAAAAACTAATTTAGTTTAATTAACACATATTTTTGGATAAGTGATATAAATATTAAGAATTTTAAATTGAATTATTAATTGAGTTGTTCTAATTAGAGTGATTAAGTATACTGATAGTTTAGTTTTTGGTGTTTAACAACAAAAATTATTTTTTGAATTCTTAGTTTCATATTATGATTTTTATATGTTCAATTTTCTTGAGTATATATCAAAATTTGGGATGTTTTTGATTTTATTATATCTTTTAGTATACAGTTTGTTTTGTTTTTGTGCAATCTTAAATAAAAAAATATAATAATATTTATTACTACTTCTATCTTGTAAAAAGATTTTTCTTTTAATATATATTTTTTCTTTTTTTAACTAACAACATTTGTCATTTTTACTATAAATAATTATGCCTAAGTGTGACTTATGTTTAGTTTAATATTTGAGAAAAATAATTAATATAATTTTTAATACTATTTTTATATGAATAATAAGATTCATTCTGTATTAATAAGTTTGTTTTACGTAAATTTTAATATTTGGGGACAATAATTATAATTTTTTTACGATTTGTACTTTTTATGGGTATTAAAATTTTACTTTTTAATTACAAAAAAAAAATATTTGAATGTATATTACTTAAATTTTAATCTTTGAAAAAATTAATTAGCAAAAAGTGTGACTTTATTTTCATGATAAAATAAATATTTATTATTTTTTGACATTTATGTTATTTATTGCACAAATTCATAATTTAATTAATTAGATCAAGTTAAGTAAAAATTATAATATATAAATTTATATTTAGTGAATATATTAAACATTATAACTTGAAGGGTGTATTAGACATAATATTAAAAATATTTTTGGATATTAGTTGGTCAAGCACCCTAAGGGGTAGTGAATGTTACATATTATAGACGAGAGGGGTACTGACTGTTATTTGAAAAACTAGAGGGGTGGTAAGTGTTATTAGGATTATCTACAGGGGTGTCAATGTATTTTACTCATTTTTTTAGACCGTTTTCAAATGAGTGATGATAAGTAACTAGACAATTTTTTTTTTCTCTCAAAAGATTTTGATATTATTTTTGAAAGAAAAAATTCTGAGCACGACGCTCATGAGCTTCAATAGAAGGGTGATATCGATATGCGGCAAATTGAGCATGTGACAACATGGCACTTTGAGCACTGAGAGCTTGTGGCTCGAAATCAACCAACCATAAGTGAGTCAATTTTTTTTGAGTAAAATACAATGGCACCCTTTTAGATAACCATAATTAAGAGTCACCTCCCCTCTAGTTTTTTAAGTAACAATTAGTACCCCTGTAAGTTTTTAGGTTTAACAAAATAGATAAAGTTACATATTTATCCTTGTATGTTATCAAATTTTAATTCCTGAATTATATATATGTTTAATTATCTTTTTTTAATATAATACATTTTAATTATAGTTTTATTTGTAATTAAGGCAATCTCATTCAAATTGTTGGTAACTTATAAAAAAACTAATTTAGTTTAATTAACACATATTTTTGGATAAGTGATACAAATATTAGGAATTTTAAATTAAATTATTAATTGAGTTGTTCTAATTAGAGTGATTAAGTATACTGATAGTTAATTTTTGGTGTTTAACAACAAAAATTATTTTTTGAATTCTTAGTTTCATATTATGATTTTTATATGTTCAATTTTCTTGAGTATATATCAAAATTTGGGATGTTTATGATTTTGATTACATCTTTTAGTATACAGTTTGTGTTGTTTTTGTGCAATCTTAAATAAAAAAAATATAATAATATTTATTACTACCTCTATCTTGTAAAAAGATTTTTCTTTTAATATATATTTTTTTTTAACTAACAACATTTGTCATTTTTACTGTAAATAATTATGCCTAAGTGTAACTTATGTTTAGTTTAATATTTGAGAAAAATAATTAATAAAATTTTAATACTATTTTTATATGAATAATAAGATTCATTCTGTAATAATAAGTTTGTTTTACGTAAATTTTAATATCTGGGGAAAATAATTATATTTTTTTTACGATTTGTACTTTTTATAGGTATTAAAATTTTACTTTTTAATTACAAAAAAAATATTTGAATGTATATTTCTTAAATTTTAATCTTTGAAAAAATTAATTAGCAAAAAGTGTGCCTTTATTTCCTGATAAAATAAATATTTATTATTTTTGACATTTATGTTATTTATTGCACAAGTTCATAATTTAATTAATTAGATCAAGTTAAGTAAAAATTATAATATATAAATTTATATTTAGTGAATATATTAAACATTGTAACTTGAAGGGTGTATTAGACATTATATTAAAAATATTTTTGGATATTAGTTGGTCAAGCATCCTAAGGGGTAGTGAATGTTACATATTATAGACGAGAGGGGTACTAACTGTTACTTGAAAAACTAGAGGGGTGGTAAGTGTTATTAGGATTATCTACAGGGGTGTCAGTGTATTTTACTCATTTTTTTAGACCGTTTTCAAATGAGTGATGATAAGTAACTGGACAATTTTTTTTCTCTCAGAAGATTTTGATTTGATTTTTGAAAGAAAAAATTATGAGCACGACGCTAATGAGCTTCAATAGAAGGGTGATATCGATATGCAGCAAATTGAGCATGTGACAACATGGCACTTTGAGCACTGAGAGCTTGTGGCTCGAAATCAACCAACCATAAGTGAGTCAATTTTTTTTGAGTAAAATACAATGGCACCCTTTTAGATAACCATAATTAACACTCACCTCCCCTCTAGTTTTTTAAGTAACAATTAGTACCCCTGTAAGTTTTTAGGGTCAACAAAATAAATAAAGTTACATATTTACCCTTGTATGTTATCAAATTTTAATTCCTAAATAATATATATGTTTAATTATCTTTTTTTAATATAATACATTTTAATTATAGTTTTATCTGTAATTCAGGCAATCTCATTCAAATTGTTGGTAACTTATAAAAAAACTAATTTAGTTTAATTAACACATATTTTTGAGTAAGTGATACAAATATTAGGAATTTTAAATTAAATTATTAATTGAGTTGTTCTAATTAGAGTGATTAAGTATACTGATAGTTTAGTTTTTGGTGTTTAACAACAAAAAATATTTTTTGAATTCTTAGTTTCATATTATGATTTTTATTTGTTCAATTTTCTTGAGTATATATCAAAATTTGGGATGTTTATGATTTTGATTACATCTTTTAGTATACAGTTTGTGTTGTTTTTGTGCAATCTTAAATAAAAAAATATAATAATATTTATTACTATCTCTATCTTGTAAAAAGATTTTTCTTTTAATATATATTTTTTCTTTTTTTAACTAACAACATTTGTCATTTTTACTGTAAATAATTATGCCCAAGTGTGACTTATGTTTAGTTTAATATTTGAGAAAAATAATTAATATAATTTTTAATACTATTTTTATATGAATAATAAGATTCATTCTATAATAATAAGTTTGTTTTACGTAAATTTTAATATGTGGGGAAAATAATTATAATTTGTTTTACGATTTGTACTTTTTATGGGTATTAAAATTTTACTTTTTAATTACAAAAAAAATATTTGAATATATATTACTTAAATTTTAATCTTTGAAAAAATTAATTAGCAAAAAGTGTGACTTTATTTTCCTGATAAAATAAATATTTATTATTTTTTGACATTTATGTTATTTATTGCATAAGTTCATAATTTAATTAATTTGATCAAGTTAAGTAGAAATTATAATATATAAATTTATATTTAGTGAATATATTAAACATTATAACTTGAAGGGTGTATTAGACATTATATTAAAAATATTTTTGGATATTAGTTGGTCAAGCACCCTAAGGGGTAGTGAATGTTACATATTATAGACGAGAGGGGTACTGACTGTTATTTGAAAAACTAGAGGGGTGGTAAGTGTTATTAAGATTATCTACAGGGGTGTTAGTGTATTTTACTCATTTTTTTAAACCGTTTTCAAATGAGTGGTGATAAGTAACTAGACAATTTTTTTTCTCTCAGAAGATTTTGATTTGATTTTTGAAAGAAAAATTTCTGAGCACGACGCTCATGAGCTTCAATAGAAGGGTGATATCGATATGCGGCAAATTGAGCATATGACAACATGACACTTTGAGCACTGAGAGCTTGTAGCTCGAAATCAACCAAACCATAAGTGAGTGAATTTTTTTTGAATAAAATACAATGACACCCTTTTAGATAACCGTAATTAACACTCACCTCCCCTCTAGTTTTTTAAATAACAATTAGTACCCCTGTAAGTTTTTAGGGTTAACAAAATTGATAAAGTTACATATTTAACCTTGCATGTTATCAAATTTTAATTCCTGAATAATATATATGTTTAATTATCTTTTTTTTAATATAATACATTTTAATTATAGTTTTATTTGTAGTTAAGGCAATCTCATTCAAATTGTTGGTAACTTATAAAAAAAACTAATTTAGTTTAATTAACACATATTTTTGCATAAGTGATACAAATATTAGGAATTTTAAATTAAATTATTAATTGAGTTGTTCTAATTAGAGTGATTAAGTTTACTGATAGTTTAGTTTTTGGTGTTTAACAACAAAAATTATTTTTTGAATTCTTAGTTTCATATTATGATTTTTATATGTTCAATTTTCTTGAGTATATATCAAAATTTGGGATGTTTATGATTTTGATTACATCTTTTAGTATACAGTTTGTGTTGTTTTCGTGCAATCTTAAATAAAAAAATATAATAATATTTATTACTACCTCTATCTTGTAAAAAGATTTTTCTTTTAATATATATTTTTTCTTTTTTTAACTAACAACATTTGTCATTTTTACTGTAAATAATTATGCCTAAGTGTGACTTATGTTTAGTTTAATATTTGAGAAAAATAATTAATATAATTTTTAATACTATTTTTATATGAATAGTAAGATTCATTCTGTAATAATAAATTTGTTTTACGTAAATTTTAATATCTGGGGAAAATAATTATAATTTTTTTTACGATTTGTACTTTTTATGGGTATTAAAATTTTACTTTTTAATTACAAAAAAAAAATTTGAATGTATATTACTTAAATTTTAATCTTTGAAAAAATTAATTAGCAAAAAGTGTGACTTTATTTTCCTGATAAAATAAATATTTATTATTTTTTGACATTTATGTTATTTATTACATAAGTTCATAATTTAATTAATTAGATCAAGTTAAGTAAAAATTATAATATATAAATTTATATTTAGTGAATATATTAAACATTATAACTTGAAGGGTGTATTAGACATTATATTAAAAATATTTTTGGATATTAGTTGGTCAAGCAACCTAAGGGGTAGTGAATGTTACATATTATAGACGAGAGGGGTACTGACTGTTACTTGAAAAACTAGAGGGGTGGTGAGTGTTATTACGATTATCTACAGGGGTGTCAGTGTATTTTACTCATTTTTTTAGACTGTTTTCAAATGAGTGATGATAAGTAACTAGACAATTTTTTTTTCTTTCAGAAGAATTAGATTTGATTTTTGAAAGAAAAAATTCTGAGCACGACGCTCATGAGCTTCAATAGAACGGTGATATCGATATGCAGCAAATTGAGCATGTAACAACATGGCATATATATTGACAAAGTTATTATTAAATGCGGCTTTAAAAAGCTTTCGGTGTAAGATTAAAATGAACGGACTCTAAATTTAGTATATCAAAGTATCACATGATCAAATGGGTTCTTATAGGGGGAGACTGTACTCTTTTTCTATCGTTAAGAATTTTTTGTCTGACTAAATTTTTTTTTTAACAAAGTTTTAATAGAATGTGACTTCTTGAATTCTACTTTTTTTCTAGTATATTTAGAGTAAGATATTTCTATTTCTAAAGCCTCAATTCTATTTAAAAACTCGTTGAAATGGAACAGTCTGTAATTTAGAGAGTGGGTGCACACCTAGAGGGAAGGGTGAATAGGTGAATATGCTTAAAGTGATTAACAATGACACTTTTAAAATTATTTGCTAACTGAACTATCCAAACAGGTTATCGTCTGTCTACTTAAGTATATTAAACTGATATGCAAAACCTGCTTACGTATATATATTAAATTGGTGTGTAAAACCTTCTTAGATTTTATCGGTGCAGATATGTATTGTGTTTAATTGCAGAATTAAAGTAATATAAACAAGATAAACAATAAACCATAACACCAAGATTTTTACGTGATTCGGCCCCTACTCTCTAATCTAGTAGCCTAATCCACGTCCAATACTAATTGGTATTGGATACTCCTTTTATTAAAATAATATTCAATTAGTTACAAAATAACTCCTATACAAATAGCTCTGAACTTGTTGGACACCACTGCCCCCTTTACACGATTGCAACCTTTTACACCTCTGCAACCACTTGCACCATTACAACCTTAGAGCTTTTTTTATACATGCCTATCCACCACTGGATCACACAAGCCAAACTAGGCTTGTATACAAGTTTTAATATGAACGAAAATGATTGCAATATATCTATGAATTTTTAGCACAAGAAATTAAGAACAAGGCAAGAGTAATCTGCTAAAAACTTTTTCTTTAAGACTGTTTTTCTCTATTCGTTAGCTTGTAACTTTTGCTGAGAATGATATATATAGAGAGAAGAAAGCAGCAGCATGAAACTACCTTCCATAATTTCAGAAATCCCAAAGAAAGATACGAGCATAACCAAAAAGGAAGAGATTTGAAATTGAAACAAACTGCTAGAATCAAGGGATAGTTACTTAAAAGAATTAGCAGCATGAAATCAGTTAAATGAAATCTTTGGCTTAGGGAAATAAGGCTGAGATTTTTCACAACTAATTTTGTTTTCAAAAGAAGCTTCTAAGCTTTTTGAATTTGAATTAACAGCTCTTTGAAATAAGGAATTGACTTGGCTTCCAAAAATATATTTCTAACTTTTGAATTTGAATTTTCAACTCTTTGAGATAGGAAATAAAACTGAATTGATTTGGCTTCCAAAAATAACTCTTTAAAGGATTTGAATTTTAAGCACATGAAACCTTCTTTTATAAAATAATTTCCAGCAAAATAAAATTGCCTTAAAATTAATTAATCAAGCTAAAATCCTTATATTTGATTTCCTAGGTGAAGTCCTAGGGACCTAACCATGTGGTGGCTCTAAATAACATTTCTTCATGAAAGACCCACTTGAAATCTTGATACAAGCATAATTAGTCCATAACCTAAAAATCACAAAACATCTCCATACAAAATATATATTGTCATCATTAAAAAATAAAACTCATAAATCAACATTCTCCTCCTTTTTGATGATGATAATATATAACTCTACAAATCAACTTGTCATCATTAAAACCAATAGCATATAAACCAACATTCTCCCCCTTTTTGATGATGACAACCTACAATATATAACTCCCTCTAAAACCATGCATTTAATCATTAAGCACAAGTTGATTGATTTATTTAGCTCTTCATGAATTTTAGCATATGCATATCAATTTAGATATCTCTCTCCCCCTTTGTAATCAACAAAAAAATAATTCATATCAATTAGTTATTTCGATGTCTCTCCCCCTTTGACATCATTAAAAAAAACGCAAGGATACCAATATAGCACGCATAGCAATAGCCCATATAGCAAGTAACCAAAATGATCATACCTTTGTGTTTTGTTACCTATATATCAACATTTTGTTTTACCAGTAGTAAGCTTGATAGTTGTGCTCTTTAGTGTAGCTTTGGATTTTGTATTTTCATAACCAAGTCTCTTCAAAAGCTCTTCTTGTGGTCATCCCAATGTTGAGGTCTTTAATGCTTAGGATAGGAGGATGAGGTCTTTTTCACTGTTCTGTTTGTTCTTGGAAGCCTAACTTCAGCCATTTGTTCTCCTGGTTCGTGTTCAAAATTGTCTTCTTAAGCAAACGTCTGGATATAGCAATTTCTGCTTCTGCAACACCGTTTGAGTTATCTTATGAAGCAGACGGGTGGTCAGGCTGTCTGGATACTGCTATCTTATCTAATTTTCTCCTTCTAAAGCAAATGGATGGTCAGGCTGTCTGCATACGTTTGGCTGATTTCTAACATCCAGATTATGTTTTCCTGTATCAACTTCATTTTCTTCTTTTGACAGATCATGATTAATTGCATCAAATATAATATGCACTGAAATTAATTAATTAAGCTAGAAATCCTTACATTTGATTTCCTAGGTGAAGTCCTAGGGACCTAACCATGTGGTGACTCTAAACAACATATCTTCATGAAGACCCACTTGAAATCTTGATACATGCATAATTAGTCCATAACCTGAAAATCACAAAACATCTCCATACAAAATATATATTGTCATCATTATAAAATAAAACTCATAAATCAACATTCTCCCCATTTTTTATGATGATAATATATAACTCTACAAATCAACTTGTCATCATTAAAACCAATAACATATAAACCAACACAGTCCTTTTTATTTCTCGTAAATGGTTTGTACATATAAAAGTTGTAATGAGTAGGGATGACAATGGTATAGTGCAGTAGGGATTTTCTAATGATTTTCTAGTCGCCATATTTACACACCGACTGATAAATCTGGAGGACAAGGAAACAGGGAGTCTCAACGGAAGGCATGGTTATAATCATGGAAATGGAAATTCTTGTAGATGAAGTGAGACAATAATTTTGATGCAGCAAAGCATAGTACTGCCATGGCAACCAGAGTATTCCTCATTATGGCAGAAATCATGCCCTGGTTGGCTGCAGCAACAATCCCAACTGAAGCAATGGAGATAATCTGCAGCGCCACCTCGAGTGCATTGAGGCCTTTATATGCAACACTGCAACTGCGGCAATTCACTACGTGGGACCAATACCTGAGACAATATACGAAGAAATTTTCAGAAACACTTCAGTTCTACTTAACTCGACAAAGTTTTTGTCTAAATGCTTACAGTTAACTACATCAATCATGTTTCTCGGATGTGGTTTCTGAAGGGTCATGTTTCTAACAATGCATTTATTCCTAACCAACTTCATTGCCTTTTCAACATTTGAAGTGAACTTTTATACTGAACAATGAAAAAGAAAGAGCATTATCAATTGGGATCTAAAAATTAAGGTTATGACAACCTTAATACGTTTTTTAAGGTTTGAAAGATCATTATGCTTGTAGGAAGAAAATGTATACATAGCCATCAGATGTCTAGCTCAAATGAAATATCTTTTGTCCTTTATAAAGGTCCACAATAGGAGGGGTATATGGCAAGAAAACAGGCTACAGCCCATTTTGTAGCCTACTAGAGGCTAGAGCACACGGCACAACATAAGACCAGGAAAGGAGTTTATACAATATGTTTTCGACTTTGTGAAAATTTCAAGTTGTCATGAAGTATATCAGAACTATTCGTTAACCTCTCAATAAATGCAGAAAAATGGAAATAAACACTTAATTTACAGCAAATGGGGTTTGGAATTCTGTCATGTGATTGAAGGATTCATCTCATTTCTTATAGCTCGGTAAAAAAATAAAGCATTAGGATCAGTAATAGTAACTTCAGATTTCTACTATTATAATTAAAATTATAATGTTGCGATGACCTTTATCCTCCAAATATTTTGGCTCCCTCCCTTGAGCCAAAAATAATAAATCATTATAATAAAGTGAGAAATTATTTCACTATCCACAAAATTTTGTAGGTTGATTAATACCAAAAATTTGCAGGAAACTTACCTGTCCAGCAGCTGTTCTTTTGGAGGGGTGGGCGGAAGGGCTCCACTGAACTTTGTTCCCCAATCAAATTGACCTCCTGCATACTTGTTTAACCATCTTCTGAATGCCACCACATGAGCATCTGATTTTGTTGGCACAAAAACAGCTTTCTGCCAGTTGGAAGGGCCGACATCCATAATCTTACGTTCCTATATGGAAAACACAAGAGTTGGGAAATAAAAACTTATACAAGGCTCCAACAGATTTATTGAAACACAACAGAATATGGATGCTTTTTATGGCTGTGTAGTTAGCCAGGAAGTAAACAGCCAAACTGCAACTATGTTTCACTTCTTGTTGGAGAAAACTGTGGTGAAACACTTCAATCTTCTCCTATGATGGATGGATGAGAATCTAATGACAATAAAGAAATAAAGGGGTTCACTTTAAGGAGTTAAAGGTGGCACAAACAAGGAAAAGATTATGGGTGTTACGCGACGAGTTTAGTCCAAAAGATTAAGCTATTATAGTATGTTCCACGGATGATGCATCACTCTTACACCTTCCCTTACATGTGTAACCCACTTTGGTATCTGAAAAGACTGGCAGCAACTAAACAGGGGGTTTTCTTTTTGGCGGGGAAAAAAAAGAGCAAAAAGAAAGGAACAAATATGAGTTGGAGAATTCTACCTGAAGTATCACACAATCCAAGCTCCAATGCCAGATTAAGGAACAGCTTCTCCCCAAGATTAAATCATTTGAGAATCAACCAAACAACTTACGTAAAGTTTTTATAAAGGAAAATATTATATCCAAATTACATGAACCAACCGCTCATGTGCATTGAGCAGTGATGCAAAAGAGTTGTTTTTATTTGCTGGCATTCGATGCTGAAGTATTAGATTGTTAAGAATTTAGTGGCCTGGAAGTACAAGAAGGCAGGGGCTTACTGAGAGTGGATTGGCTCAAATTAAACGAGCCAAAAGTACAAGAAAGGCATAGAAAGCAAAGCTATGTGAACAACAAATCACAATGATCAATACTAATGTAATAAAGGATATAGCTGAAAAAAATGCAGAATAGCAACCAAAAAAAATAAAAATAAATCAGATATAGCTGATTCAAAGCTGTTAGATGTAAACCTTCCTTTACTATGGTTGTGCCGAGGATTGTAGCCTATACACCTCATGTGTTCTAATCATCTAGGTGGCCAGTCTTCCCTGATAACCAATTTGTCAATTTGGTTATTCTAATTATATTAGTCACTCCACAAAAAGTATCAAAGGAAAATAAGCAACATAACATAAATACAACAAGCTACCTAACAGGAAATTGTCTCTTGAGTCTACAAAGTGACAGAAGTTACCTCCATGTGAAGAAGATATAAATCTGAATCAAGAATCAAGTTTTGTCCGACATGAAACATCCATCGTGGAACAACTTTATCAATCCAAACTCCAAAGTTTCTTGGGAAGGACCATATAATTCTGCTATTACCCGGACTAACTGGAACACAAATAAAAATTAACAGGACCCTTTTTTGTGGCGCCTGTGATGATAGCTCCTGTACCAACCAAAGTATGTACAAATCGAAGTGCAAACATCAAAGGATCAGAATAACAGTAAATTAACCAACATTAGTCAAATTAATGTACCATGACAAATACCTCTGTGGTTCCAGCTGCTGATGCAGATCCTTTACCTTGTTTCCCCTTGACAGTTGCATAACCATGAAACACACAAGGAGCAATAAAATTGAAGTCTATGGTCTCCTGCTTTGCAGTAAAACCATTTATGTCTAGTTTCTTTATACTTATTTCAATAGGTCTGCCCCCTTCTCTATCAACCTTCTCAGTGAGGAAAACATATTGTTAGTTAGGTGAACCTATTATAAATTAAGAGAAAATGGAATGCAACGACAAATAATAATGGTGTTATTGAAGTTCTTATCTGTTTTTCCTTGTTTGACGCCCCATTATACCGTAATGTGCATATGGGACATGAGCAGGGTCCATAAGATTTTCAATCAGAACCTCATACCTGAAAAAAATCACTTCATCTTACCTAGAAGAACCCATAGTATTTTGATCATAAAATTACACAAAGAAAATGTACATATATCTTTGCATAATTACCAATTGATTCAGAAAATTTGGGTTGAGGACAAAGAAAGACAGTGTGCCACAATGATCCAGTCAACATATTCTTTCTTTGTCCTCTTCATCCTACTTTGATGTTGGACAAGCCACTCCCTTGCGAGTTGCAACACCAAAAGTCATGTAGCACAAGGAGGCGCCACTACTGCTTTCTACGACTAACTTCTACCGCGAATAATGGGCTATTAAATAGAAATTGAAATTGCCTATGATATAGGATGACTATTTTGAAAATGGATACCTCTAAGTGTCTTCTTAACAAGAAGGTTGATATAGTCCTTGAACTTGGTTGTGAAGAATTTGATTTGAAGAGTAAATCCTCAAAAAACTGAATACATGATGTCTCATTTTTTATTTTACTTTCTGATAACATGATTATGATTTAGTATTAAGAGCATTTAAGCTATTAGGATAATGAATCATTCTGGAGGACCTTCACCAGTTACAAAGATTCCTTCTCTTTTCATCCTTAGAGTGAGTATCTGACAGTAAAATTATTTAATTCTCTGTTTTTCATAGAAACATTTGGAGGTGGTTTACGGAAATGATGTTGAATTGGTTTCCTGTCTAGATTACCGTTCCTCTATCAGTTCAGTTTATGCTTGTCCACAACATACACCTTCAAGGTTTTCCCCTCTGAAGTGGAACTTCTAAAATATTTCCACTTGGAAACAGTGTCAACGAAGTTTGTCAAAAAAATAATTATACATAAACACACTAAAATAATAGGTAAGAATTATCGTTGCATACCCATATTGTATATCTCTGTTTCCCATTAACCTAGCATATGATGGGTCATCCAGTTCTGGAATGTACGGAGGCTTTTTCTTCAGAAGGATATCCCCATATTTAGGATCAGTGTTTGGCCAAAACCAAACAATGTCATTCTGCACAGTACTTGGATAAACAGCTACACATGCTTTCTTGGATGTGTTTATCTACATAATTAGTTGGAGTGGCCAATTCAAATCCCACATATAAACTGGTCTAATATGCTAAAAGCACCGACAATATGAAGAAATAAATATGTAAAATGTTTATTGAACCTCAATGATATTATTTTTAACTATTGGAGTACAAAAACTGGAGGGAAAAATATGCAAAATTGATCAACATCTTCTTTATAATTATTTTGCATAGATAAAATAAACATAAGAACATCATACTTGGATCAAAAGACTAAAAAAAACATGCTGCACTCCCCATTTGATGAAGGAAATTGCTGCACTTCAATTATACATAACTTTTTACTTTCTACGCAAAATGAAGAGACCTGCAAAACTAATTCACATCTTTTCTGTTTTTCTTTTGCATAGTTAGCATAAACATACGAACAGCATACAGTGACTTGGATCATAAGATTCAAAAAATGCTGCCCTCCTAATTCCCGTATGCTAAATTACCAATCTAGAAAGCAACTTCGTTAACAATCAATAATTCCACGGGTAAAGATACAGCTAAAACATGCTTTATGTCATCCTCTAGAAAGCCTATCCAAATGGTAAGTTCACAACTCAGTCTGCCTTTAAATTCTTATATGATAGTCATCCTCAAGAGCAAGAATGTAAAGTGATCTAGGATAATTTTTGAAAATCTAAACTGCCTATAGAAAGGAATTCTCTGGCAGACTCAATAGGAAGGCTTACTCAAGTAATTTCTGAGATTGGCTTGCAAATTTTCATGCATTTTAATCTTCAAAGTGACCACCTTGACTCGCATTATACTTTAATCCAATACATAAGCGAGCTTTTAAAAAATGCAAGGGCAGCATAAGTCTGTTCATACCTGGCAGGAAGATAATAGGTGCTCAAACTCTGTTAAGACCAACATCATACCAAGTCCTATGCAGGGGTAGAGTCAAAAGTCGACTAAGTCGAGTAAAATAGGAGATTTCGTCGTGTAAACTTCAAACAGGCATAACTTACTAACTTTTTATCCAATGAGAGTTACGGGGCCCATAAGATATCAAATCTTTAGAGCTCTTGAGATCTTAAATTTGATATATTTCGGGCCCCGTAACTCTTCTTGAATCAAAACTTACGGCCGTTTGAAGTTTACCCAATGAAAAATCCTATTTTGGCTCGACTTACGACTCTGCCCCTGCATAAAGTCAAGAGCTATGCATTCTTACGACACCCTCTAATTATGCAGTCTCCTTCCCTATTCTAACTATTTAATTTATTTTGGAGCCTTTACCCCTTTGTTGTACCCCAAGAAACATTATGCTAAGAATTTGAGTTTTATGTATCAGAGAAATAACATGGAAAAGATAAGACATGCTATATTATATAAAGAGTTTATTGAAAACCGCAGGTAGAGTTGAATCACACCAATCATAAGGGACATTTTTTTGGGAATTGATATTTCCGCAAGGGAAATTGATATTTCCGCAAGGCTTCTCTCACATGAATAGTAAATGGGACCCACATTCATGTGAGTGAAAATTTGTGCAAATATCAATTTTTTCTTGTGGAAATATCAATTCCATTTTTTTAATGTTGTCCATGAGAATTAATATAATTCATTGCATAGCAATTCTAATAAACTTAAAAAAATAAAAACTTATTTATATTTAACCTTAATCTAATGAAATTAACAATACAATTATAGTAACATGCAACAAGTTGATCTAGCTATATAAATAACAAAATGGGAGTATATATTTATGTCATTTCAGAGTTAATACCGGAGGACCGTCTCGGGGTGCTTGAGGAATGAATTTGCAGTCACCAGCACCACCAAAACACCAACCATGGTACACACACTGCAATCTCCCCCACTGATCAATCCTTCCTTCAGAAAGTGGAGCCAATCTATGAGGGCAAGCATCATCAAACACCTTCCATGCATTCTCAGTTCTGTCCCACCACACCACTATATCAAGACCCAATACCTTCTTCCCATGTGGGGCCCTCTTATCGAGGTCACAAACCGGCATGATCGGATACCATTGAGAAAACCAGTCAAATTTCTCATCTTGGTTTTGAATTTCTAGTTCTTGCTCAGGTGGGTCTGTCAATTCATTTGAAACAGCTGGAGAAATGGCTGTATGAAGCTTGAATTTACATTTGTTGGTATGAAATGATGAGAAATATGAATTGGGTCGTTGAGTTAATGTGAGACTGAAAAGGGGTCCCTGTTCAATTTGGGTTCGGGGAATTATTTTTGGGGGTATGGCAAGGTGAAACGAAGAAAGGGAGAGAGCTCTTAGAGCTTCCATGGCTGCCTCTTTTCCCCTTGTGCTATTGTTTAAACTTTAAACTCATTCAACTTTACAATAGTTCAAATTCCAACAATGAGTGTTATTTTGGATATGGAGTTGAAGAGGTGAGGTGAGGTGAGCCCCGACAGCGTGTGGCTTGAAATCAACCAAGCTAGCATCAGCAACAGTATGAGTAAAGTCAGTTTGTTTGGAAACGGTTTTTCAAAAGAGTCCGAGCCCGGGACTTGCGGATCGGAAATTTTTTTTTTATTTTTTTTTTACTTTAACTCCCAAAAAATTTATATGATTTATTGGAATTGAAATTTTTAAAAAAAAACAATAATTTGGATGTGATTTGGATACATATCAAATCACTGTTTTTTTAAAAAAAAAATTCAGTTCCAATAAATCATATAAATTTTTTGGGAGTCAAAAAAAACAAAAACAAAAATCCGGTCCCCAAGTCCTGGGCTCTATAGAATTATTGTTTTCAAAAAAGTAAATGGGAATTATGAGTAATGTCTTAATTACATACACATCATTCAAGTTTTTCACTTTTTACGACATTATATTTTAATATCTTTAATTTTTTTTAAATTAATTTTTTTGGCCATTAAATAAGAATATTTTAAATAATTTCACTCCAAAATATCATTAAAAGCATAAAAAATATACGCACGCAACTAGTTTGTAATGAAGAAAAAAATTTGAAAAGAAACTCAATTTCTCATATTAGTTAGGACTTTAAATATCTTTAAAAGTATCGAAAATTATAATCACATGAGTGTATTTTAAAAAAAAATGAGAAAAAATTGAAGTCAATATGACTTATATATATATATATATTTAAAAGACTTAATTATCCTTTTATTTTAAATTACGTCAGTTATTCCAATAATAAATACTTAATTCGGTAGTTAAAAGATTTTATTTATAAAAATATAGAGACATTGAGGCTAAATCTCTTAAAGTTGAAATATTAAAGTTTAAAATATAAAAAGTGAAAACTTTTAAAATGTATTTAAGTCAGAGAGTAATGACAAAGAAATATTTATTATTTATTTTTCACACAAAATTTTGGCCTAGTTTTTTAACTAAAAAAAATTCGAGTACAACACCCACGAGCTTCAAAAGAAGGGTGATACTGATAGCAATGTATAAACATTTGTTGTGCGACAACATAACATATATATTCACAAAATTATTGTCGAATGCGGCTTTTGATAAATTACGATATAAAACTAGAATACACAGACTCAAAAATTTACTACATTAAAGTACCAAAGAATATAGGGAGAATGTTTTTAGGGAGAAGGTATTATTTTTTCTTTAGTTAATTATTTTTTATCCCATTGATTTTTTTTCTAACAATGTTTTAATAAGACAGTCAATTTATGTATATCAAGCAATTTGTTTACTCAACTAAAGAGGCACTCTAGTCGCAATTATATCTTGAATTCTCCTCTCTTTTTTCCCCCTAGTATATCTAGATTAAAAAATCTCATGTTTAGAGTCTCAATTCTATTTAAAAACTTGCTGAAATAGAATGATCTTTTTTATTTATTTATCTTAAATGATTAATATATATATATATATATAAAAGTTTTAATGGGAGTAAAATTTAGGACATGATTAAAAATTAAAAAGGGAGAGTAATAATGTATGTGATTGCCTATAACTTCGAAAAGTTAGAAACCATATTCAGTCTTAGATTGCAGCGGAAGTGTTCATTATAATGTCGGAGTAGTAACAATAGAAAGAAAATGATAAGAGACATAAACAAGAAGGGAGTTGATATTCTAAAGAGAATAGAGAATGGTGCTGCAATGTCATCCTAATTCCATAAATCTCAATAAGTATATATATACAATGGTCAAGAGACAACCAGATGTTAGGAGACTCCTATGAAACTAGTGGACAACCAACAGTAGTGGACTGCTATGAATTAACTAGTGGACTGCTATGAATTATTGTTTAGACTTAGTTAATGGACTGCTATGAATAATTATTTTATTCTATATGCCCCCTCAAGTTGGAGCTCCTAGGGGAGATTCCAATCTTGTCCTTGAGAGTAAGAAATTGAGCACGTGAGAGTGGTTTTGTGAGCGCATCAGTCAGTTGATCTGCGGAGGAGACATGAGCGACACGAAGGGCACCACTTTGGACTTGTTCACGGATGAAGTGAAAATCAATAGCGACATGCTTCATCCGAGAGTGAAAAACTGGGTTAGAACAAAGATGGGTGGCTCCAATATTGTCACAATAAATGACCGGAGCTTGTGAAGTCTGTATTCCAAGTTCGGTAAGCAGTGAACAAATCCAGCGCAATTCGGCAGCAGTTGCCGCTACTGCATGATACTCAGCTTCAGTTGACGAGCGTGCAACCGTGCGTTGTTTCTTAGAGCTCCAAGAAATTGGATTGCGACCAAGATAAACAATGTAAGCACTAGTTGATCTGAAGTCATCTTTGTTGCCAGCCCAATCAGCATCGAAGAAGGCATGGAGAGATAATGTTGGATTACTGTGAAGAACTATGCCATGATCAGATGTGCCGCAAAGATATCGTAACAGTCGTTTGGTTGCATTCCAGTGATCTGTCGTAGGACGGTGCATGAACTGAGAGAGCTTATTTACTGCGAATGCAATGTCAGGCCGTGTGAGAGTTAAGTACTGAAGACTGCCAACAATAGTTCGGTATTCTAAAGCATCTGTCAAGGTGGTGCCAGTGTGAAGACCCAACGTTTGATCTGTTCCCAAGGGTGTAAGAACCGGCTTGGCATCGGTCATGTGAGTGCGTTTGAGAAGATCATTAATGTAGCGATGTTGCGAGAGAATGAGGCCATGCTTGTGTGGAAGAACCTCAACACCCAGAAAATAAGAGAGATGACCAAGATCCTTTAGAGAAAAACGGTGTTTGTGTAGCAAGTTGAGTAACAAAGCGTTGCACGGAAGATGTGTTGTTCCCTGTGATGATGATGTCATCTACATATACTAGCAGGTAGATCATGGTATTGGTGTTGTTGAAGATGAACAGAGAAGTATCCGCATGTAAGTTTTTGAATCCCACAGTGAGAAGGAATTGGCGTAGCTCATGGTACCATGCTCGTGGAGCTTGTTTCAAACCATAGATGGCTTTGTGCAATTTGCACACGTGATGCGGAAATTCTCTATGAATAAACCCTGGAGGTTGTATCATGAAGACATCTTCAGTGAGATGGCATTATTGATGTCAAGTTGTCGTAGTGACCATCCATGACTGATTGCAATGGTGAGAACTAGGCGAATTGTTGTTAGTTTTATAACTGGGCTGAAAGTGTCATGGTAGTCAATGCCTGGACGTTGATGGAAACCTTTGGCTACTAAGCGTGCTTTGTACCTGTCAACAGAACCATCGGGTAAACGTTTAGTACGAAAAATCCACTTACACCCGACAAGATTGTAGGCTTGATTTGGTGGAACAAGCTCCCATGTACCATTCCGGACAAGAACATCATACTCTTCAGACATTGCACGACGCCATTTGATGTCTTTAAGGGCTTGGGTCACTGTCGTGGGTTCTAGGTCATTCGATGGGATGAGTTAGGCATTGAGATTGAGCTTTTGGGTAGGTTTGTGAATATTATTTTTGGCTCTTGTGGTCATAGAATGGGTGTTAATTGGGTCTGGATGGTGGAAGTCCCTTGGTGGTGAACTGTGGTTTTGGTTTAGGTTGGGGTTGGATGGCAATGAAGGTGGCAGGCTTTGGTTTTGAGTGGTGGTTGGTTGACCGGTTAAGTGTGGTCGGGCAACTGTATATGGGCTGAGGGTGTTGGGATTTTCCGGCGACGATAGCGTTCGGACATGAGCAACATTTGAGGGACCTTCTACCGAAGACGTGTTGAATGTTGTGGCAGCGAGAGAGTCTGTGGAAATTATGTAGGCAGGCGGAAACCAATGAGAAGAAGTGGTTGACTCGGGACGACTGAGATGCGTTTGAGTAGATGTGAAGGGGAAAACCGATTCAACGAATTTGACATGACGCGAAGTATAAAGGCGAGATATGTTGGTATCAAGACATAGGTATGCACTTTGGGTGGTAGAGTAGCCAAGGAAGCCACAAGGGATGGATCGGGCTTCAAGTTTATGATTGTTGTACGGTCGAAGCCACGGATAACAAAGACAACCAAAAATTTTAAGTTTAGAGTAGTTGGGAGTGGTTCCAAATTTTTTTTCGAATGGTGAGAACATGTTGAGTGTGGGTGTAGGAAGTCGATTGATGAGGTAAACGGCTGTAGCAAAGGCATGATGCCAGTAGATTAGAGGAATAGAGGCATGTGTGAGTAGAGAGAGACCAGTTTCGACAATGTGACGATGACGTCTTTCAGAATATCCATTATGTTCAGGTGTGTGTGGTGGAGTGGTTAAGTGAGTGATGCCATTGGTAGCTAAAAAGAATCAAGAACTTGATATTCACCACCATTATCAGAGTATAGGGTTTTAATTTTGTGATTGAAATAATTTTCTACAAGCGCTTTGAATCGTATGAAGACTTCGTAGACATGAGATTTACGTTTAAGCGGATAATACCAGACATATTTGGTGAAGTGATCAACAAAAATGACATAGTATTTGAAGTCATCATATGAATGCACGGGAGAGGTCCAAACATCAGAGAAAATTATTTCAAGAGGTTTTGTAGAAACAAGAGAAGAAATAGAAAAAGGAAGCTTATGACTTTTATTACAACTACAAGCATTGCAATGATTGTTTGTTGTGGAGACAAAAACTGGTAATTGAAATTTAGAGACAACATATTTGTAAATTGGAGAAGCAGGATGGCCTAGGCGATTGTGCCACTCGGCAGTTGTTGTTTTGACACCGGAAAAGAAAACAAGAGGGGTTTTGTTTGTTGAAGAGATTGGCCACTCATACACGTCATTCTTAGTTGGTCCCGTCAAAAGTGTTGCTCCCGTGCTTAGATCCTTCACCAGAAAACCAGAGGGTAAAAATTCAATTGAAACATTATTAGTGATGCACATTTGAGAAATGGAAATGATATTCTTTTTCATGGTGGGAACACACAAAACATTATGTAATTGAAAATTATGTGTGGAGGAGGGAAGGGAGGTAGAACCAGTGTGGGTAATTTGTAGACCTGTGCCATTGCCAATCATAACATCATCATGGGCGTTGTACGGAGCATGGAGAGAGAGATTATTCAGGTCAGTGGTAACATGATGAGATGCACCACTATTAAGGAGCCATGATGGAATGTTGGATGTGCCAGTTGTTGTATAGTTGACGCGTGGTTGCCAGGGAGATGATGAACGTGGTCTTGTCGGTTGGAAACCCGATGACTGTGGGTTTGTTGGTGAATAACCTGAATTGGTCTGAGTGAAAATTAATCGAAATTGTGGACATCGTTTGGCTGTGTGCCCTTGTTGTCAATTTTAGCAATCAATAATTACGCGCAAGTGTACGTGATCAACAAGTAATATAGAATAAGTAACGAGTGTCGAACCCACAAGGAATCCAGTTAAATAAACTCCAACTACTAATTTAATACCAATTCAATTTCTATTTAAACGATCGCAAATTTTGATTATGATTTGACTAATGACGTTAACTAAGAAAATTATCTAACACTAAGGTTGATTTTCAGATGATTAAGACTTAAGACTACAATATCCCCAATTATGTCATATGAATCAATGTATCAAATCTATCCAATTATTAAATTCATTCGAGTTGTTAACAGGAATTCACTTTATTTATAAGCCCTTTTCCAAGTGATCAAATAAATTTATCTAACTCAATTAATGATGCGATATTCCTATACAAAACAATGGAGTTAAATTTATGAAGAACCAATTCCCATGAGTTACATGCAGCGAAGAGATATCCCTATTCACTTCACAATCCCAATTATTTATCCCATGCAAATAATCAAGAATACATGCTATCATATCAAGATCTAACCCTAGATTTCATCTCCCGAATTCACCTAGAATATCCCACTAATTGTTGATCAGGCAATTACTTAATTAACACAGATATGATAGACAACTCAATAATGAAATAATAATTGGAATCAAATAAATAATTAATCCATAATCAATAATGGTTCAATTGTAGCCTTAATTATAAATTTAGTTCATGCTAGTATTAAAAACCAAATATCCAAAATAAGTCATCACAATTAATTACAAACTGAAAAATATAAGGAGTAAGGAAAACTATGTCAAAGTCTCCTTCCGCCTTCACGTCTCCAGTCTGAATTCCTTGTGAGCTTCCCTTGAATCCTCGATCTCCAAATTCCAATCTCTGCTTTAATCTCTGAATATCAAAAAAGCTCCTTTTGTTAGAAACTCCTCTCCCTTTTATACTTGAAGTTCCCTTCTTAAAATTAGGTTTAGAGCCTCCATAAACAATTAGAACTCCTCTATCCTTCATCCAGTTGGAAAGAATTTTCATAACTTTCTGCGTCCCAAAGCCCCAGCTTCCAAATCCTTCACAAAATGGAAGCCCCAGCTTTCAACTTCAGCTTATTTACGAAACTGCCACTCCATGCCCATAATTGCCCGATTCGCCTAGTCAGCCGCATTTTCCTACAAAATCCAACTTAAACAAATAAAATGTCCTAAAATACTTTAAAACACGCAAAATATTAAGTCTAAAAATACCTAATTAGCGGGTAAAATACCCACTCATCAAATACCCCCAAACTTAAACATTTGCTTGTCCTCAAGCAATGCTACTAACTAAAACATAAATGAATGCAACTAACTAGCATGATCCTACTAACTCAAGCACAAATCAATGCAAATATCCATAGACGGCCTCAAAGTTCCTTAACCGAAATTCGAATGATCGATCACATTCCCACATGAATTAAACTTGAAACACTATCAACCCATTTTATTTTCAACCCATCATATTTATGCACGTGTCAACATGTCAATCAAATTATAACTCAGTCAACCTCCAGAATCTTACAGCTCAACGAAAGATGATCACAGATATCAATGCATTTTCCTTCCATTTTTTCTTTTATTTGCAACGAGTGCGTTTTACGCTCCATCTCGCTTTTTTTTTTCATCTTGACATGTGCAATGTTAATCTTCATTAGGCTTTTCAAAGTTACCCATGTAACGAACTTTCGACCAACGACTCCCAAACCAATTGATTTTAGGGCGCTAGGTGTAGAGACACCCCTAGGGCTTACTTATCCGAGTAACAGAGGCCACAAAGATAACTAATCAAGCTTATTCAATAGATATTTTTTTTCTTTTCTTTTTTTTTTTTTTTTTTTATAAATTTAATGAAACAGACCAACAAGGTGATTCTTAGCTTTCCCAAACCTTCACATTCTTTCAGTCAGACCAAGTCATTATCCAACCAACACATTGAACTTTATGCAATAATTCAGGGGTGGGTTTCCCATAAAACAAAGCCAATAAATGTCCAAGAAATAACTTAGTTATCATGATCACAATCATTCAATTTATCACGTAATTCACAAGTTCCTATCACTGGCCCTCACAAGATTCCATATATCATCATGCTCAAATTATCCTCGATGTAAACTACATAACATATATGCATGATCACAATAAAACTAGTAAAACTAGATGCACACACAACAGATCCTAAATGAATAAATAAACTATATGAAAAACAATCCTACTATGCACAATGCAAAACACTACGCTACCCCCAAACTTAAATGACGCAATGTCCTCATGCGAAAAAGAAAGAAAAATGAAACTGAGGACTTCCCTGACTAGGTCAATCATCGCGATCAACCTCCTCACTGTCATCTGCATCATCCTCATCATCCTCATCATCCTCATCAGCAGGCTCGCTCGCATCCGAGTCAGAAGGGGGGTAAGCTGGCAAATTAGGCGGCTGTGGAAATTGAACGGGCTCGCCAGTCGGGTTCATCTGAGCAAACATCTTAGCCAAGGCGGTGTTAAAATTAACATTATAGGAATACATGACACCTTGGCGTTTGGCAATGCGCTGGTTCTGTCTAGTCAAATCAGCATGTTGCTTATCCATCTTTTGCATCCATCTCCCAAACCGATCATCAACACCATGGGAAGAAGTACCGTCAACAGTAGAAGCTGGAGCCGCGGGATACTCATCAGTCGGCTGTTCAGTTTGGTGCACAATGAACCCCAGCCCACGCACATCAGACTCTCCTCCTTGCCAAACTTTATATCGTGCAATCAAGGAATGATCGATCGGTGGCATCGGATGTACTAATGGTGCATCAGGAGCCCATTTGACGCCCGCCTGCTGACACAATCCACAAATTAAGGAGGGATGGGGTAAACCCCCCTTGGTTCCTTGCTTAAGGGCTCGGAGGATGGAACTCTCAATCACTTCACCCACATCAATGGACATGCCACGCACCAAACAGTAAAGGAGAACAGCCCTCTCCTTCGTGATATCGCTAACATGAGTAGTCGGCATGAGCTTAGCACAAAGAAAAGCATACCACGCCTTGGCATAGCGATTTAGTGAAGACAACGGAACATGCATGGCAGCCTTATCCATCACTTTCCAAACAGTACCAGGTTGACACATTTGTTGCGCAATCAACTCATAATCCGGGCCCTGTTTCACATACGTGACATAATCATCATCTTTTATCGTCAAAAGGTTGTAATAACGATTGATTACATCACTATGGAACGATACAGTCTTTCCCCGCACTTGGACCCGATAGAAATTGTGATCTTTGGCATTGGCATAAAATTCTTTCACAATTTGAATCACCGCCGGTTCGGGTTGCTCAGTGAATGTAAACCAATCCCGCTCAGCAATCATTACGGCAATATCACCATCCTGAGTTTCATCGGGGCGAAGTCCCCGCTCTGGAACAAGTGTTTTGTTGATTAACGCGGTGAAACGATCGGAAGCCTCGGCACTAATAAATTTCTTTTTATCATATGGTTTAGGCGGGGCCGAGGATGATCCCTCACCGCGACGACATTTCGAAGACATGATGTTCACCTACACACATAAAAGAATCACAACTCGGTGACTGTAACCCAATAGAAATCACAAGAGCCTTTAAAATGCAAGGAAACTGACAATAATCATGGAATACGAACTAAGGATTAACACCCCCAAACTTTGTTTGTAACTCATGTGAAAAAGTCCATAATATGATCTGACTTGGTGCTTAGGACGAATTCAATAATAAAGCCAAGTAACAATAGCCACAAAACACATGAATTCTACAATATTTCTTCTCATAAGCATTTAAACAAACACATGGTGGGCATGAGTGAAGATATATGAAGCTATGGCATGTTTCTAGCAAGTGAATCCCAAAAGATATGAAAAACAATCCCAAACAATCCAATACAAGAAAACAGACATACTCTAGCAAAAATTTATCCCCAAAATACCGTGCATGAAGATGCCAATTAAAGAGGAAACTTACCGTGAGTGGAGAGATATAGTAATTAGGAAGAAAAAGAAAGTTTGTTGTGCCTATGGTTGGATCCGAGAAAGGAGATGGTGCTTGAATATTGAATAACCAAGAGTGGATGAGAATGAATTAGGGTTTTGTGTTAGGAAGAAAAGGAGGAGAAGAAAAGAATTCGAAGTGGAGAAGGAAAAGAAGGAAGAGAGTTCTAATTAAAGTAGGTAATGAAGAGTTGGAACAATCTCACCTGATATGCCTCTTTAATAAAATTCGAATTGTTGGACCAACGCCGGGGCGTCGAATTTATATAGCATTTGGACGCCGGGGCTTCGGCATGCAGGAACTGGATTTCCCTTTCGACGCCGGGGCGTTGGATTTTGACTTGAGTTGGACGCCGGGGCATTGGCATGCCGAGACAGAATGTGAGGGCGACGCCGGGGCGTTGCATTTGCTCTTGAGTTGGACGCCGGGGCTTCGCTAAGCAGAGACAAAATGGTAGGGCGACGCCGGGGCGTTGGAAATGTGACTGAAGCGGACGCCGGGGCGTCGCCATACAGGAACCACACTCAAGTTTGGACGCCGGGGCTTTGGCATTTAGGCTTGATTTGAAGCCGGGGCGTCGACATGCAGGATCCAAACTCAAGTTTTCTCATTAACCTTGAAACACCAGCATCACTCAGAACCGCAAATTATCCCTGAAACTAAATTGAAACATGAATTAGAATGAAGATCAAGAAGAATTACTAACGAAAATACGAAGAATCTAACTATAATCTATAAACTAAATTAAACTAAAAACAATGATACGAAAGATTGTTGGGTTGCCTCCCAAAAGCGCTTGGTTTAACGTCGTCAGCCCGACGACCTTGATGGTATCAGATGTCTGCTTGATCGATCGACGTAAGATATATCGATGATGATTTGCGATTGATATCACCCCCCCAGTAGTGTTTCAATCTCTGACCGTTAACTTTGAACGTCCGCTTTGAATTGGGTTCTTCAACCTCAATAGCACCATGCGGAGCGACTGAAATAACCACGAATGGTCCCGACCATCTTGATTTTAATTTGCCGGGAAAAAGACGCAACCTGGAATTGAATAGCAATACTGTCTGTCCCGGTTCGAACTTCCGATCAAGGATACGTTTGTCATGCCATTTCTTAACTTGTTCCTTATAGAGTTTGGCATTTTCATACGCGCGATGTCGGAATTCATCCATCTCGTTCAATTGAAGAAGCCGCTTCTCGCCTGAAGCTTGGAGATCAAAGTTTAACTTACGGATGGCCCAATACGCTTTATGTTCCAGCTCCACCGGTAAATGACACGCTTTTCCATAAACCATTCGATACGGTGACATTCCGATGGGGTTCTTATATGCTGTGCGATATGCCCATAAAGCATCATCTAACTTCATCGCCCAATCCTTACGTGACGGATTCACGACTTTCTCCAAGATGCCCTT
The DNA here is from genome assembly GCA_034770075.1 of Aralia elata. Taxonomy (NCBI): domain Eukaryota; kingdom Viridiplantae; phylum Streptophyta; class Magnoliopsida; order Apiales; family Araliaceae; genus Aralia; species Aralia elata. The sequence continues at coordinate 98,471,282 of CM068384.1, read as the reverse complement.
AATCTCGCGATTTGACACTTCGGCTTGACCATTTGTTTGGGGATGGTAAGCCGTAGCTATTTTGTGTTGAACCCCATACGAAACAAGAAGCTTAGCGAAGTGTTTATTGCAGAAATGGGTACCTTCATCACTGATTATGGCTCGTGGTGTTCCGAACCTGGTGAAAATGTTCTTCCGTAAGAACCGCAAAACAACCTTGGCATCATTGGTGGGTAAAGCAGCTGCTTCAACCCATTTTGACACATAGTCCACTGCCAATAATATATACTGATTGTTTAATGATGAAGGAAATGGCCCCATAAAGTCAATGCCCCATACATCAAAAAGTTCAACTTCAAGTATGTTGTTGAGAGGCATTTCGTTCCGCTTAGAGATATTTCCAACCCGTTGGCATCGGTCGCACTTTAGGACAAAAAGATGAGCGTCTTTGAACAACGAGGGCCAGAAAAAACCTGATTGGAGCACTTTTGCCGCTGTTCGTTCGCCTCCATAGTGCCCACCATACTCTGAAGAATGACAATGAGTTAGGATGCTATCCATCTCTTCACCGGGCACACATCGCCTAATCATTTGGTCTGCACAAGTCTTGAACAAGAACGGCTCCTCCCAGAAATATTGCTTGACATCATGAAGAAATTTCTTTCGTTGTTGAAAACTCAAATCCGGAGGGAGGACGTTGCTTACCAGATAATTGACAAAATCCGCATACCAAGGCACTTTCGTCGTGATCCGAAACAATTGCTCATCCGGAAACGATTCGTTGATCACTAATTCATCTGGTTTCACTTCGGAGTTTTCTAATCTGGAAAGATGATCAGCGACCTGATTTTCTGTGCCTTTCCTGTCTCGGATCTCTAAGTCGAATTCTTGCAAGAGAAGAACCCAACGAATCAACCTTGGCTTTGCATCTTTCTTCTCAATCAGATACTTGATTGCCGAATGATCCGTAAAAACTATCACCTTAGTCCCAACTAGATATGCCCGAAACTTGTCAAAAGCAAACACCACCGCAAGTAATTCTTTCTCAGTTGTTGTATAATTGAGCTGAGCACCCGTGAGAGTCTTGCTTGCGTAGTAGATTGTGTGAAATATCTTATCTCTACGTTGCCCCAAAACCGCTCCAACTGCGAAATCACTTGCATCGCACATAAGTTCAAATGGAATGGACCAATCAGGAGCAACTATGATCGGAGCTGACACCAATTTCTTCTTCAGTACTTCAAATGCATCGATGCATGATTGATCAATTTTGAAAGGAGCATCTTTCTCAAGGAGTGTGCATAATGGTTTGGAAATTTTGGAGAAGTCTTTTATGAAACGCCGATAAAAGCCTGCATGACCGAGAAAACTCCGAATTCCCTTTACTGAAGTAGGTGGAGGTAATTTGTCAATTGCTTCTATCTTGGCTGGATCCACCTCAATTCCTCCTGCGGAGACCTTATGACCTAATATTATACCTTCACTTACCATGAAGTGACATTTTTCCCAATTGAGTACCAGATTCGTCTCCACACACCTTTTTAATACTAAAATCAGATTATTCAGACACCGATCAAAACTGTCTCCAAAGACCGAGAAATCATCCATGAAGACTTCCAAATTCTGTTCGACCATATCCGAGAAAATAGCCATCATACATCTCTGGAATGTGGCCGGTGCATTGCAAAGACCAAATGACATCCGTCGGAAAGCGAAAGTTCCATAAGGACAAGTGAACGTGGTCTTCTCTTGGTCTTTCGGAGCGATTGCAATCTGGTTATATCCTGAATATCCATCCAAAAGACAATAAAATTGATGACCCGCTAACCTATCCAACATCTGGTCAATGAAAGGCAAGGGAAAATGATCCTTACGAGTCGCCTTGTTCAATTTGCGGTAATCAATACACACTCTCCACCCAGTCACAGTCCGTGTTGGGATGAGCTCGTTATATTCGTTTGCTACCACAGTCATTTCGCCTTTCTTTGGTACACAATGCACAGGACTGACCCAAGAGCTATCTGAAATTGGATATATTATTCCCGCATCCAACCACTTGATGATTTCCTTTTTCACCACATCCTTCATGATTGGATTTAATCTTCTCTGCTGCTCAATTACTGGTTTTGCCTCTTCCTCGAGCAAGATTTTATGCATGCAAAACGATGGGCTAATGCCCTTTATATCAGCTATGGTCCACCCAATTGCTGTCTTAAACTCGCGCAACACCCTCAATAGTTTTTCTTCTTGGATTTCATTTAAATGAGCAGAAACTATTATCGGTAAAGTGTTGGAATCGCCTAAGTAAGCATACCTTAGATGAGTGGGAAGGGGTTTGAGTTCTAGGACCGGTGGTTCCTCCATTGACGTTTTAGATTGCTTCTCTACTTCTTTGGTACGATCTAAACTATCAAATTGCTTGTTGAATTTTCGAGATATTGGTACCGCATCAAGTATTTTCACATAATCCATCTGATCCAAGTCGTCAATTTCATCAAAACCAGTTAATGCCGCCTCTAGTGGATCTGCTAAGTAAGTTCTGTTGAATACCTCGAACACTGCCTCTTCCACTATGTCAATTCGCGAGCATACCTCGGCTTCTTCAGGGAATTTCATTGATTTGAACACATTGAAAGTGACTTCCTGATCGTTAACTCGCATTGTCAATTCACCCTTCTGCACATCTATCAAAGTTTTCCCTGTTGCTAAGAATGGTCGACCCAATATAATTGGGATTTCTTTGTCCTCCTCGTAATCAAGAATGATGAAATCAGCCGGGAAAATGAACTTGTCAACCTTTACCAGAATGTCTTCCACAATTCCCCTCGGATAGGTTACTGACCGATCTGCTAACTGCAAGCTGATATTTGTCGGTTTTGGTGCTTTCAACCCAAGCTGAATGTAAACTGATAATGGCATTAAGTTGATACTCGCTCCCAAATCGCACAATGCCCTCCCAGAAAACTGATTACCTATCACGCACGGAATAGTGAAACTACCCGGATCCTTTAATGTCGGCGGTAATTTATTTTGCAAGATTGCACTGCACTCTTCGGTTAGTGCCACTGTCTCAAATTCACCCAATTTCCGTTTCTTTGACAAGACTTCCTTCATGAATTTGGCATAACTGGGCATTTGTTCCAAAGCTTCTGCAAAAGGAATGTTGATATGAAGCTTCTTAAAGACCTCCAAAAATTTCGAGAATTGTTTGTCTAATTTGGATTTCTGAAATCTCTGAGGGAATGGAAGTGGAGGCACTACACTTCTTTGCTTGCTTACATTAAGTTTTACCTCCTCTTCTGGACTCTTTTCTGACTCGGTATCATCGCCTACATTTTCCTCAGTGACTACCCCGTTATTTTCAGTAGATTTTTGCTTCTCACTTCCCTTCACCACCTCAGTTAGCTCTTTTCCGCTTCTTAAAGTTACAGCTTTGCAATGCTCTTTCCCACTCGGATTAATTTCAGTATCACTAGGTAGTGCTCCGTGAAGACGAGTGTTCAATGCTTGAGCTATCTGGCCCATCTGATTCTCCAAATTTCTGATTGATACCGCTTGGCTCTTCACATTTAAATCTACCTGATTCAACAACTTATCTTGCTCTGTCATCCTCTTATCGGTAGCTACAATGAATTTTGCCAACGCATCTTCTAAATTCGGCTTCCTTTCCGCCTGCTGTGGACCTTGATTCTGAAAACCGGGTGGGTTCTGTGGTCGTGGAGCCTGAGTTTGAGCTTGATTGTTACTCCAAGAGAAACCCGGATGGTTCCTCCAACCCGGATTATAAGCATTCTGATACGGTGCTGGCGGTCTGTTATAGCTTCCTACAAACTGAGCTGACTCTGCATTTATAGGACACTGATCTGTGGAGTGCTCTCCTGCACACTGTTCACAAATTATCGCCACCTGTGCAACTGATCGCGGTCCCCATGAATCTATCTTCCTCGTTAGAGCGGACATCTGGGCTGCTAAGGCTGTAACTGCATCGACTTCTATTTTCCCTGCTGTTTTTGACTGATTTAACCGTACCGTAGGCCACTGGTAGTTATTGGTTGCCATTGTTTCTAACAATTGGAAAGCTTCATCAATATTCTTACCCATGATGGCACCTCCAGCAGCTGCATCAACACTAGCCCTCGTAGGACCATCCAATCCATCGCAGAACGTTTGTACCTGCAAACCATTTCTGGATTCCATGGTGCGGACACTTTCGAAGCAAGTCCTTAAACCGTTCCCATGCCTCATTCAATGTTTCTGAGTCAAACTGGGTGAAAGTGTGAATTTCATTTCTTAGTCTTGCCGTCTTTGCTGGTGGAAAGAACTTAGCCAGAAATTTTTGAGCTAAGTCGTCCCAAGTCGTGATTGAACCTGGTGGCAAAGAATGTAGCCAACTCTTTGCTTTATCTCTCAGTGTGAATGGGAAAAGTCTTAACCTTATAGCTTCTTCTGTAACGTTGTTACACTTGAAGGTGTCGCAGATTTCTAAGAAACTTCTGATGTGTTCACTCGGGTCATCATTCGGACTACCCCCAAACTGTCCCGAATTCTGTAACATTTGAATCGTACCCGGTTTTATCTCATAGCTGTTCGCATTGATCGCAGGTCTCCGAATGCTAGACTGAATATCTGTAACTGTAGGCATGGCATAATCCCTAATTGACCTTTGCTCTTCCCCAGCCATGTTTAAAGGAATTTCTTCTCCCTCTGCCAGTTTTTCTTCACTATTCAATCTTAATTTCCGGAACTTCTTCTCAATGTCCTCGGTGTATAACAAAAGCTCCTTTTTACCCTTAGATCTAGTGTGCATACACAATTGAGCTACCTGCGGAAAGAAGAAACAAAATAAAAAAAATTAAAATAAAAAGAAAGTGTTTAAACTAAAACCGAATTGATTGAAATTAATATGGAATTAATATTTAAACTACGGAGTTCCCCGGCAACGGCGCCAAAAACTTGTTGTCAATTTTAGCAATCAATAATTACGCGCAAGTGTACGTGATCAACAAGTAATATAGAATAAGTAACGAGTGTCGAACCCACAAGGAATCCAGTTAAATAAACTCCAACTACTAATTTAATACCAATTCAATTTCTATTTAAACGATCGCAAATTTTGATTATGATTTGACTAATGACGTTAACTAAGAAAATTATCTAACACTAAGGTTGATTTTCAGATGATTAAGACTTAAGACTACAATATCCCCAATTATGTCATATGAATCAATGTATCAAATCTATCCAATTATTAAATTCATTCGAGTTGTTAACAGGAATTCACTTTATTTATAAGCCCTTTTCCAAGTGATCAAATAAATTTATCTAACTCAATTAATGATGCGATATTCCTATACAAAACAATGGAGTTAAATTTATTAAGAACCAATTCCCATGAGTTACATGCAGCGAAGAGATATCCCTATTCACTTCACAATCCCAATTATTTATCCCATGCAAATAATCAAGAATACATGCTATCATATCAAGATCTAACCCTAGATTTCATCTCCCGAATTCACCTAGAATATCCCACTAATTGTTGATCAGGCAATTACTTAATTAACACAGATATGATAGACAACTCAATAATGAAATAATAATTGGAATCAAATAAATAATTAATCCATAATCAATAATGGTTCAATTGTAGCCTTAATTATAAATTTAGTTCATGCTAGTATTAAAAACCAAATATCCAAAATAAGTCATCACAATTAATTACAAACTGAAAAATATAAGGAGTAAGGAAAACTATGTCAAAGTCTCCTTCCGCCTTCACGTCTCCAGTCTGAATTCCTTGTGAGCTTCCCTTGAATCCTCGATCTCCAAATTCCAATCTCTGCTTTAATCTCTGAATATCAAAAAAGCTCCTTTTGTTAGAAACTCCTCTCCCTTTTATACTTGAAGTTCCCTTCTTAAAATTAGGTTTAGAGCCTCCATAAACAATTAGAACTCCTCTATCCTTCATCCAGTTGGAAAGAATTTTCATAACTTTCTGCGTCCCAAAGCCCCAGCTTCCAAATCCTTCACAAAATGGAAGCCCCAGCTTTCAACTTCAGCTTATTTACGAAACTGCCACTCCATGCCCATAATTGCCCGATTCGCCTAGTCAGCCGCATTTTCCTACAAAATTCAACTTAAACAAATAAAATGTCCTAAAATACTTTAAAACACGCAAAATATTAAGTCTAAAAATACCTAATTAGCGGGTAAAAGCCCTTGAGTATTGCATGCTTGACACGTACCAAGATAAGGGCGTGGTTGAGGTCTTGCAGCCCGAAAGTTGTTAGATGATGACCATTGATTTGGTGATGATTTTGTTGATGAGTTGAAGGTAGGACGCCATGGTTTATTCCGAGGATGCATGGATGTTGGATTTGCTGTTGCAGGCAGAGAGGTTGGTGGTGGTGGTTGAGATTGACGTAACATAGTTTCCTTGTTCAAGAGTTTTTCATGAAGCTCGTCAAAAGAGATGGTTGTATCTCGAGCGTTGACGGCGTCAACGATGGATTTGTATTCCTCGTCGAGACCATCAAGGACTTTGTCAATCAAGTCCTCTTCATCATATGGTACACTAATCGAGCCATCAATATATCCTTCAAGATCATAGCCTATCAAGGTTGCATGAAATTGCAATTTCCATGAAAGATAATTTGTGGGTGTGAGTTTTATGGTGGAGTGAGAGGAGATGTTTATGGCAACAAGGGGATGATTAGGTTCATGAGAATTAGGAATAATTGGTTGAGAGACGGCAACGAGTGTTTGATCTTGTGAGGTCATTGTTTGAAGAAGAAGAAAAAAATGTGCAGGATAAGGAACTGATTGAAACAGCTAGTGGGTTAAGATCGTTGCTCTGATGCCATAAAGAGAATAGAGAATGGTGCTGCAATGGCATCCTAATTCCATTAATCTCAATAAGTATATATATACAATGGTCAAGAGACAACTAGATGTTAGGAGACTCTTATGAAGCTAGTGGACAACCAACAGTAGTGGACTGCTATGAATTAACTAGTGGACTGCTATGAATTATTGTTTAGACTTAGTTAATGGACTGCTATGAATAATTATTTTAGTCTATATATTCAACCACTCTAAGTTGTAGTGTTCAATATTTTTTTAAGTGAAGTTCATAGAGATTTTTTTCATTTGAGTTTTATATGTAAATCCTTGTATTCAATTTATTTATTACTAGCATTCGGTGACACTAGCATTGAACTTATAAATTAGGTGCGATAAAATAAAATGTTTATAAAATTTAAGAATTAAATAAAAAAATAAAAAATTATTAATATAAAAAGAATAATACTTAATAATATAATTAAACTTATAGAGGCAAGAGAATTTAAAAAATAATGTGATATTATTACACCAAGTTGCTAGTGATCGCTTTATAATATAAATAACTATAGATAAGAATATTTTATAATAGTTATATTATTTTTAATTCTATTTTTTTCTTGGTATTAATTGCTTATCTAAAAGGAGAAAGATGGAGGGATTGAGAAAGTAAGTTTGACTTGCAAACTGGTGCGGCAAGATTGCCTACTACTCGTAACCATGGAAGCTCTCGGAGCTTCATCTTCTTCTTGTTTTCAACTTCCGTTACCTTCAAAATTACTTCCCAAAACCCAAATTGAGCAGAAACCCTTTTTGAATCTTCCATCAACTCAACGACCCAATTCATATCTCTCATCATTTCCCAGCAACAAAGCAAAATTCAAGCTTTATTCAACTAGTTCATCAACTGTTTCAACTGAATTAACAGACCCACCTGAGGAAGAACTAGAAATCAAAAACCAAGATGAGAAATTTGACTGGTTTGCTCAATGGTATCCGATCATGCCGGTTTGTGACCTCGATAAGAGGGCCCCACATGGGAAGAAGGTTTTGGGTCTTGATATAGTGGTGTGGTGGGACAGGAATGAGAATGCATGGAAGGTATTTGATGATTCTTGCCCTCATAGACTGGCTCCACTTTCTGAAGGAAGAATTGATCAGTGGGGGAGATTGCAGTGTGTGTACCATGGTTGGTGTTTTGGTGGTTCTGGTGACTGTAAATTCATTCCTCAAGCACCCCGAGACGGTCCTCCGGTAATAACTCTGAAATGACAAACATGTATATTTCCATTTTGATCACTAGCTAGATGAACTTGATGGAAAATAGTATTGTTAATTTCATTATTGTGAGGTTTCTGATATAAAAATTTGTTATCAAAGTTATTAGATTTGCAATGCAATTAATTATGCTACAACAAAAATGAACAGTATCAAAATTCCGCTAGCACCCTGAGATGGTTCTCTGGTTGTAACATCGCTGCCCTCTCAATTACGATTTATTTAGACCTGTTGGATTTGAATACAATCTTGGATTTGTTGTTAAACAATGTGCATGAATGAATTTGATTGATATTTAAATAACCGAATATATGAGCATATTTTAGATAAGGTATTATTGTAAAAGATGTAGAGTTTGTTTAGTTACTAGTGTTTGGTGCGTTTAGAGAGGTATGGTTTGGTGCATTTAGAGGTTCAAAAGCCGTGTTTGGAATAAGTTGTTGTTAAACGAACAAGATTCTCAAGTGCAATTGGTGCGTTTGGAAGTTCTAAAAGCACCAAACGTTGGTAGACGAACAACCACACAATGTGTGTGTATATTCCCTCCATTCTAAAATTTGAGATATATTTCTACTTCTAGTTTTAGAGTACAAAGTGACATAAAGTTTCTAACATACTATTACTTGTATTTTAGGTTGAGAGAGTATTCTCATTTCACTACTACTATATTTCTAGTAAATGTTAGGAAGTATTTTCATTAAAAGTCGCCATTTTAAATATGTATCTCTAAAATATATATATATATATATTGTTAACGGTAATATTTCTATGGGTCTGATCTCGGGTAGGTCCAAATGAGGTGAACCTACAAAAGAAAGAAAATCACAAAAATCCTCGGCGGCCGAAGCCGTCGTGGGATACCTCTGGTGTGAGAGTAAGTGCCGGAATGAGGAGGAAGATAATCGGAGAAAGATGTGCAAAGGAGGAATTGAGGTTTTAGAGAGAGAATTAGGCAAAATAGAGCTTACCTTACCTTTCAAGGAGACTTTCTTATTTATAGGTACCTGATCACATGTTTTGGATTTATCTTTGATAGTGACGTGGAGTCTTCTCATTGGCTTGGCTTGTGGTCTCACATGTATGGAGGGTACTTGCTTGGGGAAAAGGTAGGCAGCCTTTTGACAGGTTGATAGTGACATGAAGCTTTCTTTCCATGCTGCTTCTGGGGGACCACATCTAGGAATCGGTATTATTAAGGGGCTACGCCTTTATGTTGAAGGGGCTTCGCTTTTGTGCTGAGCGAGAGGTAATAAGGGAAGTCGCCGTTTCTGCCGAAGGTATCATGTCGGTTGATAGAATGGGGCGACTCTTATTATCGTTGTTGTAGCGAAGACTTTACTTTTGTGTTCTGATCAGGTGGACCCGATCCGTTGGTGCAACACTCGAAATTGTCGTCTTGGGTATATCGTAACATTGCCCCCCACTTCTTTAACTTATTTTAATGAGTTAGAGGAGTAGAACTGTGCGAATGGATGCTTTTGTCGCCTGTTGGGGTTTTCGCCTTTTGAAATTTCTGATGTGAAAGGGTGTCAGTTATCTTAGTTGTTCCCCATATTGTGCGCATGGGTCCAATTTTTCAGGTACGCGCGCTTCCTAGCAGTTATGACGTAATCGTGATCCTTTGTTGTAGATTGATCTGAATTGAGAACATACTCTCGAGGCAAGGCATTATTTTTTTTGAAAACCCTCTTTCTTTTGCTTCACCTTCCATTTGAAATCTGCAGTTCATATGTGTTCTGGTCTTTTTTAGGCTTCTTCATCATCCCGTCTTCATCAAGTTCTTGTTTTTGCTCCAAGAAAGTACTTCTTGTTCTGCCTTTGTTTGATTCCACACTTGATCTTTACTTGTTTTAATTTTTGTTTGCGAGTTTTAGGTTTTCTGGTGTGTGTGGTGCTCTAGTTCTTTTAGGTTTGTTGCCTACGAATTGGGGGTATTCTGGTGGGTATGGCTTCTCGTGACGTAGATCCTTCTTTACCATCAACCTCTAATCCTGTTTTTGGAGGGGTTTCTGATGAAACTTTGGGGGATGTAGAAGAATTTCCTTTGGAAAGTAGATCTCGGTTCCCCCAAAACCTAGGGAGAAACTGAATCCTGTTGTAGTTTTTGCCAATATAGTTGATTTCCCTGGGTGTAATTTTCCTTCGTTGCTAACTTATGCTGTTAGCAGTAGGTTTATGTCTGACTATAATTTCCCAGCTGGTTATGAGATTCGGAGCCCAAGGGGAGAGGAGAGAATATATAATCGTCCTGAGGGAGTGTGGATCGGGATTTCTCGAGGTGCGTTTCGTTGTGGGCTTCAGTTCCCCTGCATCCTTTTTACTTCGAAATCTTAGATGTCTTAGGAATTTTTTTAGGCAAAACTAATGAATTACTCACTGTAGTTGACAAGTTTTACTGATTACACTATCGAACTTTTAATTTTTCAAATTACCCCAGTAAACTAATTATTATTTTGAAATTGCACCACTCCATTAAAAAAATTAAATAGACGTTAATTTTTTATCTACGTGGCTCTGGAAAAGAAATACAAAAATCAAAAATATTACTTGTGGCAAAAAAATAATAAAAGGGTTAAGTTCAGATTACCACTTGGGGTTTGACGTCTTTTCCACTTAACCACCTGTAGTCAGTAAAGCTACATTTAAACTCCCGACTTTTTGAGTTGAAGTGAATAAATGCTTTCCGTCTTAACTCCGTTATTTGAGTTGGCTAAAGACTTAATTACCCTCTATATATATATTGAAAACGACAGACTTAATTACCCTCCGTACTACTGTGCTAGAGAATAAAAGTAACAAGGAAACTAATGGCTGGCTCAACTATTCATTCTAACTCATCTTCTTCTTCTTCTTTGCACCCTATAGCTATTAGTAAAAGAAGCAGCAGCATCATCCAGTTACTAGTGGTAATTATATTGGTTCCAGTTATAGCATCGGTTCTGGTGTATCAACTCGACTCCTTGGACCCAGCTCCACTTCCCGCCCATGAGTTGACTCGGGATTCCATCCCCGTGCCCCGCCGTAATGCTCACATGCTCCGAGGTTCCCATAACATCGGCGCCGGACGACTGTTGGGGCCCGAAGACTTGGTTTATGATTCCATATCCGGACTCATATACACCGGATGCCACGACGGCTGGATCAAGCGAGTCGTGCTCAACGACTCGGTGGAGGACTGGGTTCACACGGGTGGTCGCCCTTTGGGACTCGCCCATAAGGAATAGATCGATGACAAACAGGTTTTTGGAAGCTTGTAAATAATAAATGGATAAAATATACTAGTAGTAGTATTGTACTATTAGTGGCCGGTTCATATCTTCTTGATAAATAATTGTATCAGTATAGTATGAAGTATGAATTGTATGGGAACGGTCTGACCAAATAAGGGATCAGACCATTTTTAAAAACAAAATCTCATACTTCGATAAGTGAGCAAATTTAAATTTAAAATATATATATATATATAAATATTTATTTGAATTTTAAATTTGAGACTCTTTATATTATTCCATTTTATATTCATCAAAACATTTTCTACTAATTTTGGTAAACTAATTATCCATGTTCTGTTGTGTGTTGAATACAAATGAATAATTACATCTTACTGATAATTTGTAGGCTAAAAGTAAATATTGAAGTGGTCCTGCATCTTACTGATAATTTGTAGCCTAAAAATAAATATTGAAGTGGTCCTGCATTCAACTTATCAATTTGAACACTTGTACAATAATTGATTGCCTATGTATATTTAAATTAGAAGCTACAGCTTTTCTTCTGCATGCTAAATTGAATTATATCTCAACTTTATTCAACAAAGCCTTTTTTTTTGTTCAAACTAGTTGGAGCATGCTGAAAATTAATGAATATCACAGATAACAAGGAATAACAAATCAAATAATAATAATAATAATAATAATAATGAGAAAAAGGCTAAAAGTATAATTTACAACCCGAGAAAAAAGGGATAAAATTATATGAATTATAGTAATAATAATAATTAATATTAACGTCAATAATTAATGATAAGAAAATCGGTGTCCTCCACCCCATTCTATATATTCAAGGCCAACTAAAGTCTCTGTAATATTTTTCTCCTGCATCTCCTTGTCAACTTTCACACAGTTAACTGATCTGATGCACCATGCCACTTCAGTCTACCTGCTCTTATATTGTGACTTGTATATATCTCTCTCGCGCCAAAAACGAAAGTTATGCCAACATAAGCCAAGGGTACGACCAGCATCCAAGGAAAAGAGCTCTGGCCAACTCGGGGACCAGGAATCGCCTGAGTCACTGAGCCAGTGAACTCGACCAGGTCCAGCGCCTTCTCTTGTATCCACGGCAACTCCTCCTCCTCTTCTTCATACAGTTCCTCCTCTTTCTTATTCTCTGCTTCTTTTTTAGGGTTTGAATTTGTATTTCTTGCCGAGGCGGCAGCAAAAACCAGCCGCCGGCCGGAGGAATTGACGACGGAGGAGAAAACAGAGAATAAGGGCTTGTGGGTGTGCCTTAAATTGTTGTATAAAGATGAATTATTGGTAAAAGAACTGATTTTTCTCGTTGTTGTAGCCTTGGTCTGCGAGATGGAGCTAAAATGGGGTAGAAAAAAATGATTCTTTATGTCTTTTAAAAGCCAAGAAGAAGAAGGGGGTATTTCGGACCTTTACCAGTCTTTTTTGACCGTTACAGTCCCTTCTCACGCACTTTTGGCGTCTGACATACACGCACAGTTAAGTTGGATGGAAAAGGTGACGTTTTCACTTCAACTCAAAAAGTCGGGAGTTTAAATGTAGCTTTACTAACTACAGGTGGTTAAGTGGGAAAGACGCCAAACCCCAGGTGGTAATCTGAACTTAACCCATAATAAAAAACTTAAAAGTGCTGGTGGGTCCCGATGATCAGCTCCAAACAAGCCCACGAGGGGTTGTCCTCCCCAACAAGACCGACACGCTAGAGGAGCGTGAGAGCACCCAAAACCAATCGCCGGAAGGAGATTGGAAGCTGTCGACCACCACCAAAATAGGCAGAACAAAGCCCCAGACCCAAAAGCTGCAGATTTGAACAGAAAATGGATGGACTGGCACCCAACACCAGATCAGATTGGCAAAACGAGTTAAGAAAAAGCAGATCTAAATGCATCTACATCAGATCAAACCCAAATCAGCCGAAATCTAAAAATAAACATCCCCAAATCGAACTGATATGAATCTGCGAAAAAATCGCCGCAACACCAAACTGATTCTGCAAAATGAATAAAGCAACCATCATAAAAGAATCAGCAAAGCAACCATCATAAAAGAATCAGCAAAGCAACCATCATAAAAGAATCAGCATGGATTTTTGTTGAACCAAAAATAAGTTTTCCCAATATATACATATATAGAAATATAGAAATATTGGGGTTTACAGAAAAAAATGGTGGTTTAATTTTGAGTAATATCCCAAATTGAGAAATATACAGGTCACCCTACACATATATACATGTCCTCAATTTAATGCAGAGCAAATCCCCATTTTCATCTGAAACAACATACATATTCTGCTTTTTACAAACCCTGGCTAAAGGTTTTTCTTAGTTCATGCTTTGAAGTTTGAAGAATAAGAGATTAATGGCTTCTAATCCCTCAGAAATGCAAGAGCCCAACATTGACACCGATAAGCTCAATTACGAAATATTCTCTATTCTCAAAAGCAAGTTTCTCTTCGGTTACGACGATCAAAAGTTATGGATCCCCAAACATATTTCTCCGGCCAACGAACAACCCAAATTGGAAGCCGCCACCGTAATTACGCCCACAACTGTAATTTTCGATACCGGAGTTCAGGCGATTAAGAATCAGAGGGGCAATTAAATTTGGGTACTTGGATCTCAGAATTTTTATAGATTTTAGAGAGAAAATACGCAGATCTATTTGATCTGGAAGAAGGGGGAGAAGAGAGAGATGGGAGGAAGGAAGAGAGAATAAATCAGATTTATTTATTTATTTTTGTTTTTCACGTCCACGTAGGATAAAAACTGAAATGATTTAACAGCCGTGAGCCAGAGATAACAGAATGACCCAATTTCAAAATAATAATTAGTTTACTAGGGTAATTTGAAAAATTAAAAGTTCGATGGTGTAATCAGTATAACTTGCCAACTACAGTGGGAATTCATTAGTTTTGCCAATTTCTTTAAGACAATTGTGTCCCAATGCTTTTACCCAAATTTGTGGGTTTTTGACGATGTGCAATCATCGCAATATTGATCCCCGAAGAGATTACTTCCGGCACACGTACAATGTTCTTTGTTCGAAGGAGAAGGGTTTTTATACTTTTGGGCGAAAGGCAGGAAGGACGAAGTGGATCTCATATAACTCAAATAACAAGGATTAGAGTAAAGAGTGGTTATATGTAGGTGGTCTCGACCTTCATGACTTGCCTCTTTGGGGACCTCTTTGTAATGACTATGCCTTAGAGGTTCAGGATTTCAAAGGGGCGAAGTTGGCGACTTGTAATTCTTTTACCCGTTTGAATAGAGGCGAGAGGGCCTGGATAGTGTCGGATGTCCGTGACTGATCTTGGCTAGAGGAGAATGGATGTTATTAGTTCCTTAACTTTTTCTTCTGCTTCTTTCTTCATGTTTTATGGATATTTATGTTGTTGCGGATGTTTTGATTTTGTAGTGGGTAAGGCAATTGATCCTGCATTTGTGGCAAAGGTTGCCGCTCTCCAAGCTGAAAAGAAGAAGAATGCTACTGATGGGACTCCAGATGTTGTAACCCCTGCTCTGCCTCTCGCAACGGGGACCCTTGTGATTAATGAGCCTCACGCTACATTGACTCCTTCCACACAAGTACGCTCATCACCAAACGGGCAAAAGCGTGAAGCAAAAATGGTTGTTGCTGAGCCTTCACCCAAGAAAGCCCGGGTTGATTCTAGTTTTGAAATTTGGCACCCGAATTGGGATATCCAAAAGGGTGATTCTCTTTTCAGGGAAAATGAGGGAAAACGTTTTGTAAATGTTAGTGCATTTGATGCTTTTAAGGAGGCCGATGTGGAGGAGTCATTTAACTTGGCGATGGGCTATTTGTCTCGTGTAAGCATTTTTCATGTTTTTGTTTTGATGAGTTTTTTGTTGTAAACTGCTAACATTGTAATTGGGTTTGTAGGGGCTAGCTTTCATGGCGTCTGGATCGAGTAAGACTAGCGAGTTGGTAAGTAGTTACCGAAAGCTAGAATCAGCGGCCGAGAAGGCGATCAAGACTTCTCAAGAGGTGCTTAGAGAGCTTGAAGTTTTGAAGGATAAGTATGTCAAACGGGGACGGAGAACTGAAGGAGGAGAAGGTTCCTTTGGAGCAGCAATTGAAAGAGTTGTGGGAGAAACACGCAGAGGAGTTAGAAAAGGTTGTTGCTGATGCCGTGGAAAAATTTAAGGATGGTGGGGAATTTAGGACGGCTCTGGAGGACTTATCTGCTGATCAATTTGGAGATGGATATGAAGCCTGCATTTCCTTTGCCGAATTAAAGGGGATTGATACTTTGGCAATTCAATTTGCCAATTATGCTGGAAGTTTTGTCGTAGAAGGAGTTGAGGTGGATGATCATGATGAGGTTGTAGTAGAAGATCTTACAAAAGATCTTATGCTTTTGTATGCTAAGGATGCCTTCTAGTCTTATCTTTAGAAGTTTACCAATTCATGTGTGTTTCCTTGTTTTTCCTTGGCTCGCTTTTTAGGGCCTTTTACTTATATAGGAATTAAGGGTTGGATCTCATGAATAGTCGTAAAATGTCTATTGTATAATACCAAAGGAGAATTACATAACATAACCCCGAAAGGGATTTTTCATTGCATAACCCCGAAGGGAAGGTGCATTGCATAATTTTTTCTAAGTACAAAAATACTACTGGTAATACTTTTTCAAGTGTACAACGTGCCAAGTGTTTTTGATTTCTTCGCCATGCATGGTGGCGAGCTTGTAGGTTTCCTGTCCGGGATATACCTATGACCTTGTAAGGTCCTTCCCAGTTTGGTGTCAATTTCCCTTGGTGTTGAGAATCAGGGGCTTCAGCTTCTCGGAGGACAAGGTTGCCTATTTGAAATTCCCGGAGCTTCACTTTTGAGTTGAAGTGTTGGGCCACTCGTTTTTGATAGATGGCTAGGCGAAGAAGAGCATTGTCTCTTGTTTCATCTAACAAGTCATTGTGCAAGCAAAGGCCTTCTTCATTTAACACTTCATCAAATTTGTCCACCCTGAAGGAAGGTAGTCCGATTTCTACTGGGATGAGGGCTTTGGACTCGTAGGCGAGTTTGAAGGGGGTCTCCCCTGTTGTTCTAGGCATGGTTCTGTAAACCCATAAGACATTTGGTAATTCTTCTGCCCATCTACCTTTTGCTTCATCCGGGCGTTTTTGATTTCGGCCAAGAGAATTTTGTCGGTGACTTCCACTTGGCCGTTTGCTTGAGGGTGTTTGACAGAGCCCTTTCGGTGTTGGATGTGCAGTTCCGCCAACCTTTCTTCGAATTTCTTGCCTACGAATTGTGTGCCATTATCCGAAATCAATGTCTTAGGGATGCCGAAGCGGAGGACTACCTCTTTCATGAAGAAATCTAAATAGTCTTTTTCTGTGATGTTCCTCAATGTTCTAGCCTCGACCTATTTCGTCATATAATCTACGGAGACAATGGTGAATGTCACTTGTCCTTTGGCCTGTGGGAAAGGGCCCATGAGATCAATACCCCAAACTGCGAAGGGTATAGGCGACATGATGAGGGTTAACTCCACTGGGTATTGGCAGGGAATTGGACCGAACTGCTGGCATTTTTCACATTTCTTAACATAACTCATGGCATCCTGTAGTAAAGTGGGCCAGTAATACTCTTACCTGATTGTTTTGAAGGCTAAGGTTTGTCCTCCTTAATGATCGCCACAGATACCTTCGTGTATTTCCGCTAAAACATAGTCCGCATCTGAGGGTTGTAAACATCGAAGGAGGGGCAAGGATGCCGATTTTTTATAGAGCTCTCCATCTACTATACAGTACTTTGCTGCCAAGTATTTTAACTTTTGTGCCTCTTTTTGGTTGGCAGGAAGTTCTCCCTTTATAAGATAAGTCATGATTGGGTTCATCCAACTTGACTCTGGTGATTTCCATGACTTCGCCTTGTTCCAAGCTGGATTCTACCAGTGTTTGTACATAGACCGAACCTTCCAGGTTGGAATGATCTAAGGTGGGGAGTTTGGAGAGAGAATCAGTCCTGGCATTATTTTCTCAATCGATGGACTCTAATACGAAGCTTTCAAAGGTAGCGGCTAAGGCTTTTACTTTTGACAAGTAATTCATCATTTTTTGTTCTCTGGCTTGTTATTTGCCTGACAATTGTCTGACCACTAACTGAGAATCATTGTACGCCTAGAGCTGAGATACTGTCAAACTTTTTGCCAAGCGAAGTCCTGCTAGCAATGCTTCGTATTCGGCCTCGTTGTTACTGGCTTTAAAGGAGAGTCGAATAGCCTGCATAACTTCGAAGCCTTCTGGGCTAGATATGATAATTCTTGCGCCACTCCTTTCCGCAGTTGCCGATCCATCAACATATAAAGTCCAGGTAGATTGGGTTCAAAGATGATGTTTGTTCCTCAAATGGGTGAAATGAGCATTCAACGAGAAAATCTTCCAGAACCTAGCCTTTTATTGCAGTGCGGGGTTGGTAGAAAATGCTGAATTGACTTAGCTCAATTGCCCAGGTCGCCAACCGACCAGAAGATTCTAGTTTGTGGAGTATTTTCTGAAGGGGCTGATTTGTGAACACTACGACCTCTCTTCCCTGGAAGTACTGTCTCAGCTTTCTACTTGCCATGACTAAGGATAAAGCAAATTTTTTCAAGTCTGGATATCTGGTTTCAGCTCCCTTTAGCACCTGGCTTACATAGTACACAGGGTACTGGACCCCGTTCTCTTCTCGGATAAGTGCGGCGCCTACTGCAGCCTGGGTTGCGGCCAAATACAAATATAAAGTTTTGTAAGGCAAAACTTTGGCTAAGATGGGTGGCGATGATAGATATTGCTTAATTTCTTCAAAAGAGGTTTGGCAAGCAGGAGTCCATTGGAATTTTTGAGCTTTTCGTAATGTTTCAAAGAAAGGAAGACACTGGTCCGCCTGTCGAGATAGGAAACGACGTAGAGCTGCAAGTCTTCATGTCAGTTGTTGGACCTCTTTTGATGTTCGAGGCGGCTACATATCTAGGATTGCCTGGACCTGCGCAAGGTTCGCCTCGATACCTCTTTCAAACACCAAATGCCCTAGAAATTTGCCGGCACCTAGACCAAAGGTGCATTTAGTGGGGTTCAACTTCATGTTTTTTTTAGGTTAGCGAAACATTCTTCGAGATTTGTCAGGTGATCCGTCTTTTGCTTACTCTTAACGATCATGTCGTCAACATATACTTCCATATTTCGGCCGATTTGATTTTTGAAGATCGTATTCATCATCCTCTGGTAGGTGGCCCCAACATTAATTAGACCGAAGGGCATGACCTTAAAGGCATATATTGCTCTGTGCATGATGAAAGAGGTTTTAAAGATATCTTCTTTTGCCATTTGGATCTGATTATAGCTCGATAATGCATCCATAAAACTTAGCAGCATGTGTCTCGAAGTGGCGTTAATGAGCTGGTCAATATCAAGTAGTGGGTAATAATCTTTGGGGCATGCTTTGTTGAGATCGATGTAATTGATGCAGAACCGCCACTTTCCATTTGGTTTTCTGACCATAACTACATTGGTGAGCCAATCTGGATAATGAATTTCAAAAATGAATTCTGCTTTGAGGAGCTTGTCGACCTCCTCATCGATCAATGCTCGTCTCTCTGGAGCAAATGTACATTTCTTCTGTCGAACAGGTTTGTGATCTGGGTTAATATTCAATTTATGAACAACGATTGTCTCATGAATGCTAGGCATGTCCTCAAGTGACCAGACGAACACATCTGCATAGTCGCGGAGTAGTGAGATCAGTCAGGTTCGAAGGATACTGTCAAGTCCTGTGCTAATGAGCACTGTTTGCTATCTATTGTCGACGATAAGTTCAATCTCTTCGGTTTTTCCAGTGGGTTCAACGACAGTTTGTGTTGTACCTTCTTTAAAGGTTTCTACTTTGATGTTCAATGATTCCTTATCTTTTTGGGATTCAGAGGTAGCATCCAGAGCTTTGTCATCCAAAGAGAATAGAGTGTGAACATAACATTGTCTGGAGATTTTTTGATCGCCACAGACCTTGCCTACCCCAAAGTCGGTAGGAAACTTCATTTTAAGGTGGGGAATCGAGGTGATTGCTTTTAGGACGGTGAGCACTGGTCTGCCTAGGATGGCATTGTATGAGGAGTGTACGTTGACTACAGAATTTGACGAGTTGGCTTCTCTGTTGTGGGGCGATTTCGAAAACGACTGGAAGTTCGATAGTGCCTGCAATTGGGACCGGGGAGTTGCCAAAACCAACCAATGGTGGTTCGCCGCATAGATCCATCTTATACCCCTGTAAGTCCATTTTATCATAGGCACGACAGTACAAAATGTTCACGGAACTGCCATTATCGATCAACACTTTTTTCATTGTGTTCACGCCAATATCGATGGCAATAACTAAAGCATCATCATGTTGGTGAAGAATACCATGGAAATCCTCATCTGAAAAGGTTATTGGTGGGGATGGGTTTGGTTTTTGCCTTTTGGTTGTTTTATTTGAAATATTGTGCGAGCATAATTTTTATTCCCTCTATTGAATGTGCCTCCCGAAGTTGAGCCTCCTGCAATAGTGTCGATAATTCGTTGAACTGGGATTGTTGGAATGGTTTAAGGCACTATGGTTGCCACAGTGTTGATTTTGGCGACAAACTTTTGGAGGTCGCCCGATTTTACGTGACGCTCAATGAAATCCCGGAGCTGATAGTAGGATTCGGTGCTATGCCCTTTGTCCTCATGGCATTGGCAGTATTTTCGTTTGTCTTTCTTATGATTAGGGATCCGCATCTGAGGGGGTCTAAGGAAGAATGAGAGGCCTTTAATCTCATTGAGTATCTTGGTTCTGTCTGTGTTGAGTGGAGTAAAAGAATCATCAGATCTGGGATTGTATTTGTCTGTTTTGTCGCCTCCCGAATACTGGCTTCGGTCAAAACAACCTTCCCTCCTATCTCTGTCTCGGGGACAATGATCCCTATCCCGATCTCGGTCTAGATCTCGGCAGTCGTCCCTTCGGTCATGATGCCTTGTGGAGTCCAAGGATTTACGAGATTGCTTTAGTGCTCCCAAAGTGTCTGCTAGATTGATGTAGCGTTCCACTCGGTCGTAAACATCATTGAGATCGAGTGGGGGACGATTGATGATGTCCTTGACCAGGTCGCTACATTGGTCCATGTCAAGGCCAGTGATAAGAAAGCCTAATGCCTAAGATACGTCCAGATCAACAATCTCGGAGACTGCGTCCTTGAAGCGAGTAATGTAGCTGCGAAGTGATTCATTGGGTTTCTGTCGGACTTGGATGAGGGAGGCGGTGATGCGGCCTCGACATTTGTTGCTTTGGAAGCGAGATTCGAACTGTTTTTTTCAAATCGTCCCATGATTTGATGGATCGAGGTGGTAAAGAGTAAAAACGACTGATTTATTAAGAGTTGTTGGGAAGAGTTTGCATAGGGCAACATTTGTATGGCCGAGAAAGTCCATGAGACCAAAATAATTGTTAGTGTGATCATATGGATCGATGGACCTATCATATCCGTCGAACTTTGGGACTTTGAGGGAGTTATCTTCCTAACCAAACTGAAATTCCTTGATGAATGGGGATTCATTGGGAGATCGGTGGTTTGGGGTGGGAGATTGGCTTGGAGGCGACGCTCCATCTCACCAAAACGCTCTTGAACTGCGTCCGAGATAGGATTTGGAATTTGTCGTGGTTTTGGGCCCAACGATCAATGTAGAGAGTGGCTTCCATGATGGGAGTCAGCCTGGTCATCTGGATGTTTATCTGGGCGATGTTTCTCCTGATCATCCCTTGCCCGGTAGCAAGCAAGTTCCCGATGAGACGAAGTGCCTCTAGTTCGGTGTGATCGTTGAGGAGGAGAATCGCCACGTGGTCTATGTCGCTTGTGGTGTTGGTTAAGTTGATGGTCATTATGAACAGATCGGGCTGGAGAAGCTTCTGCACGATGGTCTGTAATTGTTGTGCATAGCGGATGTGGGCGATTTCTTCGGCGATCTGGATCTGTTGTGAGGTTAAGGCTTTAAGTCGATTTGACCTGTTTTGCTCAATTTGCTAGCAACCGTCATCAGTGCCTAAGACGAAGCTTTGTTTCGAATGAAATGCCTAGCGTCAGGGTCTGTTCTGTCATGGGAAGGAGGTTGACCAAACTTGTTAGAGACCTGGTGCCAATTTGCTAAGTGTGAGGTATTTGGAGGGAGAGGTGGGGTTTCGTCATTGTTTGGATGCCATGGTTGTTTGCTGGTCGTCAGAGTAACAGGGTTTAGGGTTTCAGCATGCTCGGAGTGAGCTGCTTGGGTGTTGTGAGGATGAGGTATGTTTTTTGTAAGAATGTAATCTCTCTTATATTTCCAATATGTGAATTGCTATATTTATACAAGAGGTCTAGGAATTAAAAAATAAAAAAGGAGGAAAACAAGGAAACTTGTTTTCCTTAATACAAGAAACATTTTCCTTAATACAAGAAACATGTTCCTGGCCACTATCTTCTAACACTCCCCCTCAAGTTGGTGTGTAGATGTCTCGCATACCCAACTTGAAACACAAAGGATGAAACATCTTACTACTAAGGCCCTTTGTCAAAATATCAGCAAGTTGGTGTTCTGATTTTACAAAGGGTAAGCAAATAAGACCACTAGTTAACTTTTCTTTGATGAAGTGTCTGTCAATCTCAATGTGCTTCGTTCTATCGTGCTGCACTGAGTCGTTTGCAATACTAATGGCTGCCTTATTATCACAAAATAACTGCATAGGCCTTTTAGTTGTAACACCCAAATCTTCTAGCAGGGTTCGAAGCCACATTAATTCACATATACCCAAGGCGATAGCTCGATATTCAGCCTCATCACTAGATCTTGCCACCGCAGACTGTTTCTTACTACGCCAAGTAACAAGATTACCTCCAACAAATGAACAATAACCCGTTGTAGACCGACGATCCTCTATAGAACCAGCCCAATCTGAGTCGGAAAAAGCTTCAACTTTCATATGACCATGTGGTGCAAACAATAATCCTTTTCCAGGAGAAGACTTAAGATACCTCAGAATTTTGTAAACAGTTTCCATGTGGCAATGTCGAGGGTCATGCATATACTGACTCACTATTCCCACAGCATAAGATATATCGGGTCTCGTATGAGAGAGGTATATCAATCGTCCCACCAAACGTTGATATCTTTCTTTCAGTTAGCAGATCAAGGACATACTTCCTTTGAGATAGACAGATGCCACTGGAAGATCTTGCAACTTCAATACCAAGAAAATATTTCAAAGGACCAAGATCTTTAATCTCAAATTCTCTGGTCAGTCTCGCTTTGAGATTAACTATCTCTTATTTATTATCCCCTGTCACCACAATGTCGTCAACATAAACAATAAGAATGGTAATCTTACCCTTTATCTGTTTGATAAAAAGAGTATGATCTGCTCGACTCTGCTTGTACCCAAACCTTATCATTGCTCTGTGGAGTCTACCAAACCAGACTCTAGGAGATTGCTTCAAACCATACAAAGCCTTTCGTAGCTTACAAACCTTACCCATAGTAACAGATGAAGCAAAACCAGGAGGTATGTCCATGTACACTTCCTCCTCCAAGTTACCGTGAAGGAATGCATTTTTTACGTCTAATTGTTGAAGATCCCAGCCGAAGTTTGCTGCACATGAGATTATGGTACGAACAAAGTTCATCTTTGCTACAGGAGCAAATGTCTCCTGGTAATCAATCCCATGAGTTTGAGTGTATCCTTTTGCAACTAGTCTGGCTTTGAGTCTCTCAACCGTTCCATCAGAATTTTGTTTGACTGTATATACCCACTTGCATCCAACTACCTTTTTTCCGTAAGGAAGAGTGACTAGTTCCCATGTATCATTCTTTTTTAGGGCATTCATCTCCTCGATCATAGCTTGTTTCCAATTCTTATCACTAAATGCTTCTCTCCACCCCTGAGGAACATATATTGAAGACAAGGAAGAAACAAAGGAGTGATATGATGCAGATAATTTGCTATAGGCTAGAAAATTAGAAATAGGATGTTGAGTACAAGCTCTAACCCCTTTTCTAAGAGCAATAGGAATGTCAGTATCATCAGAAGAACAAGTAGGGATTTCAGTATCATCAGAAGAACAAGTAGGAATGTCAGTATCTTTAGAAGAACAAGTAGGAATGTCAGTATCTTTAGAAGAACAAGTAGGATTAAGATTCTCACCATTACCATTATCAAGACTAGGTCCGGAACAAAGTTGGTGTAGTGGTGCAGAAATGGTAACCTTATTCTTGCCTTTCCGTGCATAGCTCCTCAACTCAGGCTCAGACCCATTCTGTTTAGTACACTGTAACTCCCCCTGTGTAGAATTATCAGAAACAACAACGGGAACATGAAAAATAGAGCTTGTGATACTAGCCTCAGGAAGCTTCTCCTCATTAATAACATTCTCATTAATAACATTCTCATTAATAACATTCTCCCCCTGAGGAGAAGGTGAAGAAGAATAAAAAGGTTTCAATTCCCAAAAAGTGACATCCCGAGTGACAAAGACTTTGTTAGAAGAAGGATGATAACATTTATAACCTTTTTGGGTTGGAGAATAACCAATAAAAACACACCTAATAGCTTTGGGATCTAATTTTCCCCGAGTGGGAGATTTATCATAAACAAAGCACACGCAACCAAAAACTCGAGGTGAAGGAGAAGGACTGGTCGTGTGTTGGAGAAAAGAGATGGGACCAAGATTTCTAGAAGGAAGGCGGTTTATAAGAAATGCAGCAGTCAGAACCGCATCTCCCCAAAGAAATTTAGGGGTTGACATAGTGAACATAAGAGTGCGGGCTACCTCTAGCAAGTGTCGATTTTTTCTTTCTGCTACTCCATTTTGTTCTGGGGTTGAGACACAGGAGGTTTGAAGAATAATGCCATGCTGAGAGAGATAAGATGCAAAAACATTATTATTACTATATTCACGACCATTATCACTATGGAGAATTCTGACCTTAGCGTCGAATTGGGTTTGAATCATTTTATGAAAGTCTTGAAAACAAGCAAATACCTCATTTTTGGTCCGCAGAAGGTAAATCCAAGTGACACGAGAATGACAATCAATAAAGCTAACAAACCATCTATGACCAGAAGGGGAGACAACTCGAGAGGGTCCCCACACATCAGTATGGATAATGGCAAAAGGTTCAAAATGTCAATTGTTAGTAGCAGAATAAGTAGAACGTTTGTGTTTACCTAATTCACATGGTTCATACAAAAACTGAGTTCTGTTACAATGCTTAACTAAAGATGGAAATAAAGACTCCAATGCTGAAAAGGAAGGATATCCCAAACGTCGATGCCATTGATAGAGAGAGGTCAGGCATGGGTGAGAAGTAGAGTGAAGAGCCTGAACCTGAGTAGAGGGCATGTTAGACGATGGAACATCTAAATAATAGAGACCGTTAACTGCACTACCACTGCCAATCCTTTGCCCTGTCACCAAGTCCTGAAAAACACAATGATTTCCAAAAAAGGTTACTGAACAGTGTAGGGATTCACAAAGACGTTGGACAGATAGTAAATTTGCAATAAATGAAGGGATATGGAGAACAGATGATAATGTTAATGAAGGGGTACAAACGACAGAGCCACTCCCGGAAATAGAAGACAGGGAGCCATTGGCTACTCTAACCTTGTCCTTTTCAGAGTGGGGCGTGTATGAAGTAAAGAGATTGGAGGACCCAGTCATATGCGCAGAGGCACCTGTGTCTATAATCCAACTAGGGTAAGTAGATGAGACATTAAGAGCACAAGAGTGTATACCTGATTGTGCGAAATGAGAAATAGTACCAACACTATTAATGGAACTAGATTCTGCCATGATGAGATAGTAGGAGCAACAAGAATTATCCAAGGGAATAACAACAAGGATAATTAACAAGCGCAAAGATAGAGGAGAGATAAAACAAAACAACCACTGTAGGTGGATTAGACCAAACCTGAGTTTTACTCAAAACAACCACTGTAGGTGGAAGGAGGAGAGATAAAAACCATGCCAGAAAAAGTCACCGGAAAAGTCGACCACTGCAGATGGAAGGAGGAGAGAAAAAAGACACGCTGGAAAAAGTCGCCGGAAAAAGTTGTCGGAAAAAGTCACCTGATAAAGGATCAGAGCTCTGATACCATGTAAGAATGTAATCTCTCTTATATTTCCAATATGTGAATTGCTATATTTATACAAGAGGTCTAGGAATTAAAAAATAAAAAAGGAGGAAAACAAGGAAACTTGTTTTCCTTAATACAAGAAACATTTTCCTTAATACAAGAAACATGTTCCTGACCACTATCTTCTAACATTTTTGCTAACCATCATCGGAACTTTATGAATTATTGGAAAGGAGAGATCGGAAAAAAAATGGAGAGGTGATTAAAACAGAGATCTAAAACCTTCAGGCCCTCCTTCTAGTGCCATTTATGTTAATGGTAATATTTCTATGGGTCCGATCTCGGGTAAGTCCAAATGAGGTGAACCTGCAAAAGGAAGAAGACCACAATATCCTCGGCGGCCGAAGCCGTTGTGGGATACCTCTAGTGTGAGAGTAAGTGCCGGAATGAGGAGAAAGATGTGCAAAGGAGGTATTGAGGTTTTAGAGAGAGAATTAGGGAAAATAGAGCTTACCTTACCTTTCAAGGAGGCTTTCTTATTTATAGGTACCTGATCACGTGTTTTGGATTTATCTCTGATAGTGACGTGGAGTCTCCTCATTGGCTTGGGTCGTGGTCTCACATGTATGGAGGGTACTTGCTTGGGGAAGAGGTAGGTAACTACCTTCTGACAGGTTGATAGTGACGTGAAGCATTCTTTCCATGCTGCTTCTGGGGGACCACATCTAGGATTCAGTATTATTAAGGGGCTTCACCTTTATGTTGAAGGGGCTTCGCCTTTGTGCTGAGGGAGAGGTAATAAGGGAAGTCGTCGCTTCCACCGAAGGTATCATGTCGGTCGATAGAACGGGGCAACTCTTATTATCGTTATTGTGGTGAAGACTTTACTTTTATGTTTTGATCGGGTGGACCCAATCCGTTGGTGCGACACCCGAAGGTGTCATCCTGGGTATATCCTAACACACACACACATATATATATATATTCGTTTCAGCCATCATTTGAGAACAGAGATAGTAGCATAAACGAGGAAACATGTTTTAATCTTATTATGCACGTAGCTCTATGCTGTTATTATGTCTATGTAACTATTATTTATCAAAACAATATAACTTATGTTCACTATGCAAAAAATCAATGAAAGATATCAATTAAATTCTGAATGTCTTGTTTTTAACATAGGAAGTAAAAAAATGATATCCTTTAAGGTCAAGATTCTTTTTTCCTATTTATTTCTTCACATTGCTGGTGGGTATGACATATTAACACATTCATACATGTGATTTGAATTGACTCCAAATAATTGTGCAGATTCACACATCCAAGAAAGCATGTGTAGCTGTTTATCCAATTACTGTGCAGAATCACATTGTTTGGTTTTGGCCAAACACTGATCCCGAATACAAAGATATCCTTCTGAAGAAAAAACCTCCCTACATCCCAGAATTGGATGACCCGTCATATACTAGGTCAATGGGAAGCAGGGATGTTCCATATGGGTATGCATAGACACTGTTTACCTTGTTTTTGAGTTTTTTAGATTGACGAACTTAATAGATGCTGTATCCATTGGAAAATGTTATACTAGTTAGTTTTCACTCCGACGAGGAAAAGTTTTAAGTGTATGCAGTGTAAAAAGCAGGCTGGTTTGTTATGGTTTTCATATGGTTGTTCTGATTGAACATGGAGAAGATACAGTTTAGAATCCCGTGTATATATAATGAAAAGATGATATATTAAGTCCACCCGAAGCACTTGGAAAACAAATTTAGATAAAGAAAAATCTTGGAATTTGGTTCTTTGGTCCTTATAAGTTTGTACATCAAGTTCATGCTCCCTCTGTCCCATTTTAGTCTTCCCTTTTTGGTTGTGTGGCATGGATTCACAACTTGCGAAAACACATTTAAATATTATCTTTCTTATTACTTTAAATTTTCAGTATATTTATATGTTTATAATTCAAATATATTATACATATGTAAAAACATGATACGTCATGATACGTAAAAGTGTTTTTGGCATGTCATAAAGTATGTGCCTCACACACCTAAAAAAAGTGGAGCAACTAAAATGGTACGGAGGTAGTTTATCTTTATAGTGAAGTCAAGGGTTTAAAGTATAGGTAGCCAAATTCCTATAGGATTGAAACTAATACAATTCTTTTTATAACCATGTAACTTTAGTGTATACTATTCAGAGAACTATATGAATCTTTGAGAGCTGTTTTCCAGTTACGCGATACAGTTTTAACCCTAGATGTGCTGCCTAGAATATTTTTTCTTATTTTCTTTAGATTTCTGTGCTTATCAATGTAAAGTGGAGAGTTTATTCGATAATCATATATCAAGTACAAATAAGAGTTGAGCCTTTATAGACTAAGACTCATGCTATATAAGGAAAGTAAATCAATGACTAGCACATATCATTCCACATATTACTCCTAAAATCATGCTCCTACAATCATGTTCCTGGAATCCTCTAGAATCCCTAACACTCCCCCTCAAGCTGGAGCATGGATATCAATCGTGCCCAGCTTGTTACAAATATAGGAGATTTGAGCTTACCCTAAAGCTTTAGTAAACACGTTAGCAAGCTGATCGCCGGTCTTCACATGATTAGTGGATATAATCCCTTCTTGTATCTTTTCACGAATAAAATGACAGTCAACTTCTATGTGTTTGGTTCTCTCATGAAATACTGGATTAGATGCAATGTAAAGAGCTGCTTGATTATCACACCAAAGTTGCATAGGTACTAGCTTGTTAAACCCCAATTCGCTCAACAAGTGTTTCAACAATATTAGTTCACATGTTACGTGAGCCATTGCTCTATACTCTGACTCATCATTGGATCGGGACACAACAATATGTTTCTTACTCTTCCATGACACCAAGTTACCTCCAATGAACACATAATACCCTGTAGTAGACCTCTTATCTGTTGGAGATCCAGCCCAATCAGCATCGGAGAATCCTTTAACTCTCATATGACCATGATCATGAAAGACCAATTCACGCCCTGGTGCTCCCTTAAGATACATCAATATCCTCACAACTGCATCCCAATGTGAAGACCTAGGACAGGATAAGAACTGGCTAACAACACTAACAGGAAACGCAATGTCGGGACGAGTGACGATGAGATAGTTAAGTTTTCTCACAAGTCGCCGATACTTCTCTGGATTTTCCAAAATATCTCCCCTTGTTGTAGTTAACTTTTGACTTGAATCCATGGGCGTGTCAACTGGCCTTGATCCAAGAAGACCTGTTTCCTCTAGCAAGTCTAAGACATACTTACTTTGAGATAGGAAAATACCTTTACTAGATTGTGCCACCTCAATATCCAAAAAATATTTCAACTTTCCCAAATCTTTGGTTTCAAATTTCTGCATCAAAAAAGATTTCAAATTCATTATTCCCTGCTTATCATCGCCTGTAATAACAATATCATCAACATACACGACCAACAAAATTCTTCCAGCACTACTCTCACGATGAAACATAGAGTGATCACTATCACATCGAAGTAATCCAAACTAAAGAACAACCTATGTAAATTTCCCAAACCATGCCCGTGGTGATTGTTTCAGCCCGTACAAGGACTTCTTGGGTTTACATACCAGACCTGATTCTCCTTGAGCAACAAAGCCAGGTGGTTGCTTCATATATACAACTTCATTTAAATCACCATGAAGAAAAACATTTTTGACATCCAACTGATGTAAAGGCCAATGATGAGAAGCTGCCAGAGAAATTAATAATCTAACAGAGGTCATTTTAGCAACAAGAGAGAGTCTCGGAATAATCAATACCATGAACTTGAGCATATCCTTTTACAACTAATCGAGCCTTAAGGTGAGCACGAGAACCATCAGGATTTACCTTCACTGTGTAAACCCACTTACAACCAACAATCGGTGTATTTGGAGGAGGCATCACCAACTCCCAAGTACCATTTTTCTCTAAAGCCATCATTTTCTCTTCCATAGCTGTCCTCTAGCCATAATTAGATAGTGCTTCCTTAACAGTTTTAGGAATAGGATGAGCAGAAATAGTAGATAGACAAGTATTATGGGCAGAAGAAATACCACAATAGGAGAGAGAAGCAAAAAGAGGATGTTGGGTACAACTTCGTTTACCTTTTCGCAGGGCAATAGGTTTATCTAAATCAAACAGGTCAGGATCAGAAGGAGATTTACCAGGATCATCGGACGAAGATGTTGACGAAGAAACCAAAACATCATTAGGCGTTATATCTATTCTGGGACGACTGTACACATAACGAATCTCGGGAACTGGTTGAGATGGAGGTATAGGAGCTGCAGACCAAATGATGTAAGTAGGTATCTCTTCATCTAAATCAGAGACGGAATGAGGCTGTGAAGAAAAAGGGGTAGACTCAAAAAAGGTCACACCAAAACTAACAAAATATCGTTTAAGATTAGGAGAATAACAACGGTAACCTTTCTGGGAGCGAGAATAACCAACAAATAAACACTTAATGGCTTTAGGATCCAACTTTGTCATATTAGGACGATGATCACGAATAAAGCAAACACACCCAAACACTTTTGGGGGCAAAGAAAATAAAACCTGAGAAGGAAACAACAAAGAAAAATGCCTCTTTGAGTCATGAAAGTAGAAAAGGGAGATGAAAAATACTCAAGAGCATTATCACTACATAATACACAAATAGTACTGCCAAACTGAGTCTGTATTTCAGTCATAAAATTGGAGAGAATAGAAAACAATTCAGAGCGATTTTGCATTAAATAAAGCCAAGTAACACGTGAATAATCGTCCACAAAGATTACAAAATAACGAAAACCAAGTTGCGACACTACTGGGCAAGGACCCCAAATATCAGAATGAACCAAATCAAATAGGTGCGCAGACCTTTTAGTGACTCTAGGAGAATATGAGACACGATGGTGTTTCCCAAATTGACAAGATTCACAATCTAAACTAGACAAGGAACTGAAACAAGGCATTAATCTCTTCAAGTTGGCTAAGGAAGGATGTCCCCACTGTTCGAAATGGCGATCGAGGCGTGCGCCTTGAGGCGCGCCTCGTGGCGAGGCGGAAGCTTGAAGTGGCGAGGCTTATGCCTCACTGAGGAAAGTAGAGGCTTGGGCCTTTTTCGCCTGAGGCGCGGGCCTCGTCGCGTTGCGCCTCGAGGCGTATCGAGGCTTACGCCTCCTCTGTTAGACAGATCGTGCGACAGATCGTGCGACTCGGAGGTTAGTACTGTTCTGTTCTTCTTCTATTCTTCTGTTCTGAGGAGAGACCCGTAACCGAGAGGAGAGGAGAGGAGGAAGAAGAGATCGGGAGGAAGAAGAACAGACGTGAGAAGAAAGAGAAGAAAGAGATCTGAGACGTGAGAAGAAAGAGAAGAAAGAGATCTGAGAGTCAGATAAATAAAATATTACCTGGAAAATTACTATTAGGTACCCCATAATTTTTACAACTTTTTAATTTACTCCATATTTTTTGAAAGTTCAAAATAGTCCCTAAAAAATTACATATCAGTCCCTGTAGTTTTGTTTTCTTCCATTTCAGCCCCTAAAGTTTCAGTTCTGTCCCTGTTTCTTCAAATTAAGTTAATAAATTAATTGTGTAAATCAAAATCTTTTTGTAGATATAATTGATAATTTTTTTGGGGGACTTTTAGGTCTTCAAATCGAGGCTTACGCCTCGCTCCGCCTCGAGGCTTACGCCTCGCCTCGTCCGGAGAAAAACGCCTCGTACCGCTTTTAGCTTTTTCGAACCTTGGATGTCCCAACCGACAGTGGACTTGAAGTGGTGAAGCAACACTGGAACAAGCAATAGGTCAAGGGATTAAATCATCGAACATATATAAACCTCCCGATGCACGACCTCTACCAATCATCCTCTTCATCGTAGGATCCTGAAAGACGCATGAATTAGGATAAAAGGTTACAGAACAATTGTAAGTCTTTGTTAATTTGCTCATAGAAAGAAGATTAAATGGAAAGTCAGGTATATATAGTGTAGAGTTTAATGAGAGAGACGGGCTTAAAGTAGTAGAGCCAATTTCCTTTACAGTGACTGTGGAACCATCCGCTAAAGTGACACTGGGAATAGGGGACATAGTTTGAAAATGAGAGAGAGTACTAGATGTATCTGTCATGTGATCAGATGCCCCTGAATCTATTACCCAAGGATGAGAGGTAGTGAGGCAAGCACTAGCATTACCTGTTTGAACAAAAGTAGAGTGGAAGTAGAGGATGGCTGTTGAGAAACCTAATACTGTGTGTAGGCATCATACTCTGCTGGGGTCATAATCACTGTCTTTTCCACGGATGATGTATGAACAAAAGATTGTCCTCCATTTTCCAAACCAGCAAACACATTTGCAAATCGTGGTTGACCCCGATTATGAAGATGTCTACAAAAGCATTGAACATGACCGGGCTCTCCACAATGATAACAAACTCTGCCTAGTCTTGTCCCTCCATTGTTATCTGAACTCTGACTCCTACTGTTCCCTCTGCCTCCAAAACCACATTGACCTCGTCCTCCAGAACGGACGTCAAATCTACCGCCACGAGCATTTGCAGGGCCACTACGACCTGTACCTCTCCCATAGGAAGCGATTAAAGCAGACTTATCGGAAGTATCAACAGTAAGGGTAGCATCACGGGAGACACGTAAAACTCGGGCAAAAATATCTGTAAGAGATGGTACCGTCGGCTGCTAAGAATCTAGGAGCGAACAGTTTCAAATTCTGATCCAAGAGCACCTAGGAAACCCATAACTGCCAACTGGTCACGTTGGGCTTGCATTTGTGTTGCATCTACTGTAATAGGGAGCAATGAATTGAATTCCTCGCACATCTTCTTAAAATCAGCTAAAAACTGTGTAAGTGGGCGTCCATCTCGACGAATCTTATAAAAGTCCTGAGAGACCTCATAGATACGAGCAAGATTATTTTGTCCCGAGTACAACACCGCCAAGTACTCCACAATTCTTTGACGGTATCAATATGAGTAACCAAATCAACAATCTGACTGTCCATGGAATTAAGCATCTGATAGAGAATCCTGGTATCGACTGTCTTCCATGCCTCATTGAAAACGTTTACTGTCGTTAAGTGATCGCCCTGTTCTCTGCTAATCAGGGCCAACCTCACAATCTTCCTCCATTGCGGATAATTGGTAACGCCTTCCAATTTCTTATCAGTAAGACGAGTTGATGAAGATAGTACTTCTGTAACATTTGTTGACGGTCGAGCGTCAGATGAAGATGTACCAAAATTCTGGCTCACAGTAGGCTCAGGTGCTGCTAACATCTTGCTTGGAATATCTTGTATTAAATTTTCCCAAGCAACAAACTACGGCAAAGGATCACAACTAAACAGTAACCACATACACCTAACCCAAACAAATATATACTAGTGCGTCGAGCACCTCATATATCCAATCGCAAAGTAAATCCCATGCGGCAAAGAAACATCAAAAGTCTACTATTAAATCACCTAAAAATTCTCACGACCCAAGTACTTCTCACATGCATATATCAAAGCAAAGCAGAGAACAAAACACCATAAAAAAACTCACTATTATTGCCGGGAGTAAAAAAAACTTCTTGTTGTAGAGGCTCAGATTTCTGGTCCAGTGAGTAGGGTCGTCACTGTTCACGGTGAACAGTACCACACTGTTCACAATGAACAGTTTTTTTTTTAGAGAAAAAAATGAAAAGAAGAAGGATGAAGAATTAAAAAGAGACTCGGGAATTTTTTTTAAAAAACCATGGCTTTGATACCATGTAAAGTGGAGAGTTTATTCCATAATCATATATCAAGTACAAATAAGAGCTGAGCTTTTATAGACTAAGACTCATGCTATATAAGGAAAGTAAATCAATGACTAGCACATATCACTCCACACATTATTCCTAAAATCATGCTCCTACAATCCTATAGAATCCCTAACAATCAACTTGTAATATCCACAACTAATAAGAAAGAAGACAGCTATAGAATATTAAACTAGAACTTCTTGTTGTTAAACATGAGATTTTTTGTTTTCTTTGGAGGACCAGTTGTCCTCCTTGTATTCTCCTAACCCGTTGTCCTCCTTCCTTTATTCAACTATCTTTCTAATAAAACCTTCTTCTATCTTAATAGATTCAAATTTCTTTTTGTCAGTTATATTTTCTTCCTGATAGGCGTGTGTGGAATCTTGATTCTATGAGAGTCTTTTCGTGTAAATTTTATTTATTTGGTCTCCAGTTCTCCTATACCAGCTCAGTTTCCGTTGAGCTCTCGTTTTTCGAAGGCAAAAGTCGGTACAAAAGTCAAAGCTTTGTTTTGTTTGTTTTGTGAAGCTTCAATGTGTTCTAGGTCGGTGGAGGGTTTGTTGCTGATTTTATTTTGGTTTTGGGAAGCTTAGGATGCCAAAGTGTTGTTGAGGTGTGGTTTCCTTGCGATATTCTGGGGTCTATGGACTGAAAGGAATTTTAGGAGTTCTAGAGAACAGTGTAACCTATACCTTTGTTGAGGGGTGTGGTCTTTATTGCCTCATAATGGCATCCACCATGGGAGCTTTTTGGGGTCTTTCTATTTCAGATCTGCATAGAGATTGGAGGGCCGCACTTTTTTAGTTCTTTGTTTTTCTCATCTTTTGCTTCACCTAGGGTGGACTCCTTATCCTCCCTCTTGTGCCTTCCTTCTTATGATGAAAATCTCCTCCTTGTGTTGTTATAAAGATAAAAAACCTTGTAAGAGAGTGACGTATCTACCATCAAAATAAGATGAAATGGACAAAAAGAAAAATTATGTTGACTGGATCTTTATGGCAAATTGTCTTCCTTCGTTTCAGCCCAAGTTTTCTATGAAACAATTGATACTTGGGTCAAGGTATATGCATATGTTCTTTTAAACAATTTACTATTTAGTTCTTTAAGGTAAGATAAAATGATGTTTTCAGGTATGAAATTCTGACCGAAAATTTTATGGACCCTGCTCATGTTCCATATGCACATTACAATATAATGGGAGTTAGACAAAGGAAAAACAGATAAGAACTTTAAAAACACCATTATTATTGTTGCTGCATTCCATTTCCTCTTTATTTATTTGGTTTCACCTAATTAACAAAATGTTTACCTCACTGAGAAGGCTGATAGAGAAGGGGGGAAACCACTTGAAATAAGTATAAAGAACCAAGACATAAATGGTTATAGTGCAAAGCAGGAGATTGGAAGCTTCAATTTTGTTGCTCCTTGTGTCTTTCATGGCTATGCCACTGTTGGGGGAGATAAAGGAAATGAATCTGCATCATCAGCTGGAACCGCTGAGGTATATGTTATGTTGCTTTAAGGTGATCAATGGTGGTTTATTTTATGTTATTCAATTCCTGTCATATTTTCACGTCAATGCATATATACTTTGGGTGGTTCAGGAGTCATCACGTGTACCACATCGAAGAATCCTGTTAATTTTTATAGCTGTTCCAGTTAGTCCGGGTAATAGCAGAGTGATATGGTCCTTCCCGAGAAACTTTGGAGTTTGGATTGATCGAGTTGTTCCAAGATGGATATTTCATATTAAACAAAACTTAATTCTAGATTCAGATTTATGTCTTCTTTACGCAGAGGTAAATTCTGCAACTTTAAACATGTTAAAGCTTAATATGCATTGTTTGGTCCTCTCTCTAATAAATTAAGCGTTCGGATCCCTTGGTAACTTAACTTTCTATCATAGTTATGCAAGGTTTTGGGTTTAAGTCTTCCCTCTTGCAAATTGTTTGCCCTTATGTTGTTAGTGTTAATTATCAATGGACTTAGCTTGTAACTAGATGCATTTGATAGTTTCCATGTGTACACCATCAATATCTTCGCGTTGAAATTTGTTGTAAATCTTATTTTATGACTGTTTTTAAACATCAGTTTCATAATTTTAATTTTTTTTTGGTTTTCATTGCTATCATCAGTTCCCACTTCAAATAGTTATATGCTTGCAGTAGCACACAAGCTATAACTGAATTTATATATGACAAATTATTATTCTTAACACCGGGTCCCCTACCTTAACCTATACGGAGGTTTATTCCATTTGTGAGATAAGACTAGAGGTTGTACCTTCTCTTTTGTGAGATAAGACTAGAGGTTGTACCTTCTCTTTGTAGAGATATCCCGTTCAAAAGTTTGGAGGCATTCTGTATTTGTGAATAACCAGATCTATTTTTTATTTTTTTTTAACCTTACCACATAGCTGGAGTCACTAATGATTTTTGTTTCAGAATTAGAAGCAGTTCTGTCCACTTCTGACTTTCATAAAAGAAGATATTAAAAAGCTATAAAACAAAAACTCTATTGAAAGTAATAACATTTTTCGTGGGATTACTGTGTGGCTTTTGAAAGTTAATGGTAATTTTCCTATGGTTTCTGATCCATTCTTGTATTTCCAGAGACTATCTTGCATTATGATAACTATGTTATTCTTATAGTTTCTGATCCATTCTTGTATTTCTAGTATCATGAAGATTTTATAAGAAGAGATTGAAGTGTTTTTCCACCGGTTTGTCCAACAAGCAGTAAAGCATAATCACAGTCATATCTTTTATTAAAATAAATAAATAAATAAATAAAAATAGAAAATCACAGTCATGTCTTTTATAGCATGACCTAACTATATAGACACAATAAGCATTTATCATGTTTTCAGTTAATCATATGGAGCCTTGAAATTAGTTTGTATTTCCCAACTCTTGTGCTTTCATTGTAGGAACGCAAGCTTATGGATGTCGGCACTTCCAATTGGCAGAAAGCTTGTTTTGTGCCAACAAAGGCAGATACTCTTGTGGTGGCATTCAGAAGGTGGTTAAAAAAGCATTCAGGTGGTCAAATTGATTGGGGAACGAAGTTTAGTGGAGCCCTTCCACCAACACCTCCAAGGGAGCAGCTTCTGGACAGGTAACTCGCGTTAAACATTAAGTTCAATCTTTGATTAATCAACCTCAATAATTCTATTGCTAAGTTGTAATTTTAATTGAAATAGTGAAAATCTGAAGTTTGGTGTGGTGCTGTTTCTAACCTAAATGCCTTATTTAATTGCTGACTTAAAAAAATGAGATGAAACCTTCACTCATATGACAGAAATTCATTCTACTCCAACATGCTGTAAGATTCTAGTGTTTATGTCCTTGCTTTTGCAATTATACAGGGCGTAACAAATAGTTATGCAATACTTAGTGAAAACCTGAAAATCTCACACAGGCAACAATAATGCACATTCCTTTAATGGTCCGTTGCCATATACCCGTCTGCCTGCCCCGTTGCCATATACCCGCCTCATCCACAAATATTCGAATCTTGCACCTTTCTAACAGCAGAACCAATATCATTTGAGCTAGATATCTGATGGTAATGCAACGTTTTTTCCTTTCTTTTGCATAATGATGGTCATACTAAATAAGAAGATATAAAAGTTTTTCATTTCAGAATTTTATTTGCTGTTCAGTAATACTCTTCATTAATGACGTCCGTTAATTTGCCCTTTTCTTTTTCTATGTTGTAAAAAGGCATACTTAAAGCATGAAAGCCGAAAAGCAACGAAATTAGGTTCTGCTGGATAATGCTTTTCAAAGTATTTTGCATCTTATTTTTTATATTTTGAGGATTTTTTTTCACCTGAAATAGAAAGAAAAGCAAACAAGACAAGTGCTTGAAAAAGTTTTGTGAAACGATACCCTAGTTAAGAAAAAAAATGTTGCTGCCTTGCTGGACAGTGCATAGTTTATGAACAAAAAAATATGACTCCAGAAAACACAACAGAGAAACAGTTATTGTTTGACCCCGAGAAATAGGACTCATGTACTCAATTTTAAGCACTGCAAACAGCTTGTCAGAGTTAAATTGAGCTGAGTTGTACTTCAGTAATGAAACATCTTTATGGATTGCTCAGGTATCGGTCCCACGTGGTGAATTGCCGAAGTTGCAGTGCTGCATATAAAAGCCTCAATGCACTTGAGGTAGCATTGCAGATTATATCCATTGCTTCAGTTGGGATTGTCGCTGTTGCCAAGCAGGGCATGATTTCTGCAAGCGTGAGGACCACTCTGGTTGCCATGGCAGTATTATGTTTTGCCGCGTCAAGATTATTGTCTCACTTCATCTACAAGAATTTCCATTTTCATGATTACAACCACGCCTTCAGTTGAGACTCCGTCTTTCCTTATCCTCACCATAGGTATGTTATATATGACGATTATTATTTGTGTATTTACAGTTATGAAAAACAGTTAACTTGAACTCCTTCCCTTATTCATTATCAGGATTCAGGAGGGACAAAAGTAATGAAGCAAAACAAGAACCGAGGTAGTAGAAAACAATAATGTTGAAGATTCATATATCCGTTTTATTGCTTTACAATTTTTAGAAAATGTGGAGGTAAAATCTTTCATGCTAAAGGACACCGATGCTTTTAACTCTAGCTGTTTAAAAGTTTAAAATGTTAAAACCACGATAAACCCAGACATACTCAAACAGCAGATGCCACGATATTCATACAACTACACGAGGACTTTACATGCATACTCGAAATAATATTCCATTTTATCTGGTGGAATTTCATTTATAATTATATTCTTGGTCAGTTATGTTGATTTCTTCTTATATTTTCCATCTAAATATCTTACAAGTTTTAAATATGCAGAACAAAGTTAGAGTCAGTATGTTATAATGGTACAAAGGTTATAGAAATTATGAAAAAATTTGTTT
This sequence comes from Aralia elata, assembly GCA_034770075.1. Lineage (NCBI taxonomy): Eukaryota > Viridiplantae > Streptophyta > Magnoliopsida > Apiales > Araliaceae > Aralia > Aralia elata. The sequence continues at coordinate 98,433,070 of CM068384.1, read as the reverse complement.
CAGATTTGTTACATTATTTATTTCCTCGTGATTTGATAAATAACGTAGAACTTCAAACAAATGATTGTTTGTTATGACAATTTAATTTGAAGGGTTCAAGTCTTCTAAATAAGTTTTGAAATAGTTTTCTTCTTACAAATTAGTAGTAACAAATAACACATTTAAAAGGGTTTATACATTTATTGAGTGCTCTCTCTTCTGTGTCATCTTGATGTCATCTTAAAAATTAGGCACTTAATTTTGCGGCTTTTAAAAGTAGCATATAACAATCTAGATATTATACTTTTTTTGGATGTAATTTCTTCCAAATAATTTTAACTACGTTTTGAGAAGTTAGTTAATCGTTCAGTGAAAGGGTCAAGACTGCAGAGTTATAAGAGGGGCATAATGGTCTACAGAGGATAGGGGTGTAAATGTGTAATTAGGATCGTGGTCATATTGCTCCGTATTGATTTCATGGCTGAGAGCCGTTGGATCAATTCTACGTGCGGACAGAAATGAGGGCTGAATCATTTCTTTGGGCATGATCCCATAAGATTTCTGCAGAAGATTCCATTTTCTATGGGCATGACCCATGTTAGGGGTGTTATGAGTATAAAGCTACTCGTACAGAGGAGAAGGCTGATCCTGACTGTTATTCATCTTGCTGCTTTACTTTATAATTAAGGGTTTTATCTTCCATTTGTCATTTCCATTTCGAGTAGATAATTGCAGTCTTCTTCTTGTAATTGTTGGAGTATAGGGATCTTCACCAGTTATCAGTAATATTAAGCCTCTTTTTCTTGTGTCACCTGTTTGTGAGTGAAATTTCCAATTCCTTGTGTGGTTTGTTATGTAATTATTTAGCATTTAGCCATTTAAGAAAGAAAATATTAAAAGTATACTACTATTTAGATTGCAGTCGACGTGTCTTAAATATATGTGCAGCTACCATTGTTGTGAAACTTAGACACTCAAACTGGGTATATGTGCACTGGCTATATGCTGCAGAATTCAGTTGAAACTAAAAGTACACTAAAAACTGGGACGGAAGATTACTATTCAGGCGTGTTGACGAAAGGAAACCATTCAAAGGCGTTTCTTGGGGTGATTTGTTGTATTTGCATTGATTTTGGTGTTAGCAAATGGCTTCTACCACTGGTTTTTTGTATAAATAGGTCAATAGATAATTATTATGTTAACTCTTTCTGATGATGATTGATAAACACTGCACCATGATTATTAGGGAGAATAATTCAGCATATTCATAAGTATTGAGGAAATGTTTGTTTATTTTGTGGTTTGATCTGGGAACAAAGCCTTGCACAGATATGTGGTTTAATCTGTAAACCCAAGTGCTTTCGCCTTAGTTATGCACCTATGGATTTTTGGGAATTATTCATTGATGTGAATGTCTTGTATGTGGTAATGGTTGGGAAACAGTGATCATATTACTCATTTCTTGCCCAGATATGGAGAATATTTGCTACTTAATCCTTCAGTCCGGAAAAATATTACCGTACTTTCTTTTTTCTAATTTCTATTGGAAATGATACTTTTTCGGGACAGATGGACTGTATATATTTATTTCAGAAGTCTGTTAGCTAGTAACTGCAACTAAGAGTTGAATTCTGCAGTGCAGCATGACAAGGAACTTGTGCTAACTAGAATTATGTATAACTTCTGAATGCTTGAAATATGGATTATGTATTTCTGTTTCTGAAAATTGCTGTGTTCAGGAGCTTCTGAAAAGGGGAAAAGAAGGAAAAAGGGAAAACAAAATGAAAAGGAGAAATCCTAGCAAAAATCGTAATTCTAATTATATATACATATTAAGGTTTACTTTTGGTACAGTTAGACATGATATTTTCAGTAATTTCTTTAAAATAATGAATGTTACTCTTTGAAGTCTGAGTTTTGTGACATATGATGACAAATTTATATCAATAGTAAAAATAGAACTTTCATTTCCCATCGGAGAAAAGTTGTTTTTTCCCCTCTTTAAGTACCCTTTTCTGAGTTCAAATCATATATAGTGAAGGTTAAATTTGTGAAAATTACTACAAAGTGGAATCAATTCCATGGTTTCTAGCCCTAGGAATGAACGTTCACAAAACCTAGTAAAATTCAATTTTCAATGTCTCACTCTCCCAACAATCTTGAGTTATACAAGCCAACAACTTCCCATTCTCACCAAACTGCGTTCATTGTGTAACATAAAAAGAATTTATAATTTTTTCCCAATAATAAATTGTAGTCTTAAAATTTAATATTAAATCTCAAAAATCTCTCAAGTCCAACTTATTCTATAATACCACCCGGTGGTAGACGCGTTGTGTGTGTGAATTATGTATAGTAAAATATGAATTTTATAAAATTTGAAAGACTAAATAGAATGGTAAAAATAATTAATATAAAAAGGACAAAACATAAATTATTTTCAAAATTGAAAGGCATTTTTAGAAGCTAAAAAGGCCTCAAAAAATTATTTACGCGAAATGTCCCTCCGACTTTATATACTTGATATGTGTGGTTATCCCCAAACCACCTCTTTTTGCAAAATCTTGATTTCATAATTACAAAAAACTCAAATCCTTCTTTTATTTGATAACAATCTCTGAATATACTCTATATATTGTTGAGCTCATGTAGTGTGAACTTGTTAATGGATTTTAAACATCATAAATTTGTGGTGGTTAAAATTTAATTATCAGCAATGAACCAAACTGGAATATATATAAAAAATGTCTTCTATCACACACTATTATTTTCCTTTAACTTAAAGACTAAGATAAATGGAGTTATGGAGAGCAAAACCTCCCATCTTTCCTTCTCAATTCTCAAAAGTAATTATTTTTTTAATAATAGAATGAAGTTCTTATCAATTATTTAAAAGGAGTGGGGGAGGAATAGTAATGTTCATTTTTATAAAATTTTGCTTGAATTATTATTGTAATAGCTGGGCCCCATTCTTTTGTTGCTGGAGACTGAAGTGGTACAAAATGACTAGAATATAGCAATTATACAGCTAGCTGACTAGCTCACTGAGTCACTGGACAGAAACAAAGCAATGTGTGAAAATGAAATGAAACCTCATACAAATTCTATTTGAAACTCACAGCGTTAACAAATTCTATTTGAGATTTTGATCTCTTCATCTCTCTTTGCTTCTCTTGGACTTTAAGTTTCTTCTGTTTCATTCAATTTCTTTAGTTAAAACCTCACCTTTTCTTTTCTTCTCTCTTTTTGTTTCTTTTTTCCTGAAGTGGGAAATTCAAGATCCAATCTTTCCTTATTAAAAATCCAATCCTAGGATATCAAGCTCAATTTCCCAGATCAGAGTTAATTAAATCCTACCCATAATTTTTCTCCCTTTATTTATTATCTACAAGCACCCATTGGCTCACAATTTCAAGATTCGATCTTTTATTACTATAAATCCAATCCCTCAAATTCAAGGATCCATTTCATATCAGAGGTGAGTAAAACCCAACTTTCTGTATTTGCTTTTGAATTTCAATGTTACATCTCTTTATACTTGAACCCCAAATTTGACATCAATCTTTGGTTTAATTTCCCAATTTACACACTGCAATCGTGTTCTTTATGAGCTTAATTTGATTAGGGTTTTGAATCAATGAAAGAAGTGAATCCAACAACAGACCCAATTGGGCAAAACCTAATAAAAGGCATAAGCAATGTTTGCTTCTCAGTTTTTGTGTTCTCAGTGCTTATAGTTACTGTGATTGCCATCACATATCAACCTCCTGATCCATGGGAGTCTTCCAGAGCCTTAACTAAGGTTTTCACTGAAGTTGAAAATGCCACCTTTCAGACTGATACTTCAGTCCTCAAAACTGGGGAAGATATGGTTGTTAGCCCAACTGTGTCACCTGTGGGTATGATGGTCCCGCTGACCGATGCAATTATTGAGAAATCTGCTGAGGATATTAGAAATTTGTCCTTGAAATCGGGTTGTGAGGACATGAATGTAGTGAATTGCTCTGACCCGGGTGTTTTGATTGCGATAGAGAAGTTTAACTTGAAGCTGTTTAAGTCCATTGTATTTTTGGAATATCAAGTTCCGGTTGATGGGTCAAAAACTGGTGAATGTGATGTTTCTTGGAGGTTTCGGAACAAGAAAGAGAAGTCCTGGAGGAAATATAGGGATTTCCGAAGGTTTAGGATTGGATTTGGCCAAAATTGTACTTATAAAGTGGTTGGTGCTAAAGGTTGGCATTCGGGGATAAATGCTCGTAGGCCAAGAAGTAGAGTTAATGCCACTGGAAGAGGTGAAAGAGCTAAGATTACTCCACCATTCCGTGATGATGAGATCAATGATACAGTCCCGGTGTTGGGGTCAGATGCAGCTTTCCGAAAGGGGAGATACTTGTACTATTCGCGTGGAGGAGATTATTGTAAAGAAATGAATCATTATATGTGGAGCTTTTTATGTGCTCTTGGTGAGGCTCAGTATTTGAATAGAACATTTGTGATGGATTTGAGTATGTGTTTGTCTGCGACCCATTCTATGAGTAATAAGGATGAGGAGGGAAAAGATTTTAGGTTCTATTATGATTTTGAGCATTTGAAGGAGGTGGCGTCAATTGTAGATGAGGGAGAGTTTCTTAGAGATTGGAGAAAATGGGATAAGTCCCATAAGAAAAAAATCCCGGTTAGAAAGGTTGCAAGCCATAAAGTCACACCAATGCAACTACGGAACGATAAGAGCACGATTATATGGAGGCAATTTGATGCTCCTGAGCCAGAAAATTATTGGTATAGGGTTTGTGAAGGTCCACCTGCAAAGTACATTCAGAGGCCATGGCATGCTCTTTGGAAATCCAAGAGACTTATGAATATAGTTTCTGAAATTAGTGGGCAAATGGATTGGGATTTTGATGCAGTCCATGTTGTTCGAGGAGAGAAAGCTCAGAATAAGGAAATGTGGCCGCATCTGGATGCTGATACATCGCCAGATGCCCTTGTTACAAAGCTGCAAGGGATGATTCAACCTTGGAGGAATTTATATATTGCCACCAACGAACCATTCTATAATTACTTTGATAAATTGAGGTCTCATTACAAGGTTCATTTGCTTGAAGATTACAAGGAATTGTGGGGAAATACAAGTGAATGGTACAACGAAACAAGACTTCTGAATGGTGACCGCCCAGTTGATTTTGATGGTTATATGAGAGTTGAAGTAGACACTGAAGTACTTTACAGGGCAAAGACACGGGTAGAGACATTTTATAACTTGACCAGAGATTGCAAGGATGGAATTAATACGTGCTGAATAAGTTGGAGATATCTTCATTTGCTGTTGTAAGTCTATTTAGATATCTTTTTGCCCCTTCTATGGTGTCAATTTAATTTCATAATGATAATATTCAGTTCAGTTCAGTTCAGGCTTGTGGTTGTATTTGGTTGTTCATCTATTGTATTGATTTGTCATCTGTTGGTCTTGCATTGCCTACATATGTAATCATTGATTCAAATTTCTTATCTGGCCCGATATGGTCTCTTATCTTTGGGTTAGATTCTCCTGAAAGAGAATGCTACTCTCTTTGCGTCCTATGATATAGTTCTAGATATTGCTACTTTCAAAGCATAAACTGATAATTAAAGGGCAAAGATAATTAATGCTTCTCGTTTAAATAAGTTGATGCATGAGTTGTATATCCATTTTTAGACTCTCTTGTGGTATTTGCACTCGTATAGCTTTTTGTCTCATTTACCAAAAGAAGGTAGCTATTGCTTCCAAGTGCTGGTGGATTTTACAGTGCTATTAGGGGCTGTTCCCCTGGTAAGCAGGGTTTTATCGGGTTTTCCTTTTTTCTGTTTCCCTTCCCCTGATAGATGTTTTTGGCCATGTGCATATTCAATAAATAATATTCCTCTCTTTCCTTTCCGACACAAATGATAAAGCTGGAACCTCACACTTTAATTATCTCTCCGAAACCAAAATCCATCTAGATGCCAATCAAAATGAAATTTAAAAAAAAAATAACACAGTTGTGCGGTCTTTCACATAATATAAAGCGGTCTATATTTATATGTATACAGGGGCATGTGTGTATCTTTACACATATATGGGTGTATCGATCCAACAAATTCGTTAAGGTCGATTGAACCAACTATTTCAAACTTATATGTGTGTGTGTGTGTATATATATATAAATTGTAATGTGCTGCGGTAATATTGAGTCCAAGTCCTGAAAAACTGAGCTCAATGGTACAATTCCTTTCACTTTCTTGTTCGGCTTCGACTTGGTAATAGTATGAATTTACAGTTTTTGGAGGAAATCTTTATTGGGGATGCTCGATGCTCCTCTCTCTTTAATTACATCTTGTCTGAGCACAATTCTCCCTTTTCTATCTTCTTTATCTGGGAGGGTGAGACAGTTTTTTTGGATATCTATTTTTTTCTGCAGTCCAAAGAATTGTTAAGGCAGAGTAATTTTCTTTTATTCAACTTCTTAATTCAGCATTTATTTCTCAGTCCTTGGATAGGCGTGTTTGGTGTTTTGATTCCTCAGTAACTTTTCTTGACAATCTTTTTCCATTTACTGGTATAACGTTCAGTGCATCATTTTCCTCTTGCCTCTTATATTCGGAAAGCTAAGGTTCACTAAAAAATTAAGGCTTTTGTGTGGTCCTTAACCCTTTGTTCTCAACACTAACGACGTGCATCAAATACTAGTGTTATGTGTATGCAAGATAGTGAGTCTCATTCTCATTTGTTTGTTCACTGTATGATGGCTTCACCATTGTTGTATTGTTTGTTTAACATGTTGGATGAATGTTGGATTTGTCGTTCTTCAGTTGAGGATCTTTATACTATGCAGATTCAGGGGTTTAGGCAGTGCAAATGCTAAAGGATTCTTTGAAAATGTGTTTTTTTGCCAGTATTAGGGCAGTTTGGATTGAATTGAATGCTATGACCTTCGTGGTTGCACAACGAATATATATTTGCTTTGGGATAGTGCATCTTTGCTTCTTTTTAGGCTCATGTATTAGGAGCGGACGTTGTTTCACTAATTCTTTGATTTTCTTTTGGTTTTCTTTAGCGAGGAATTTTTTCCCTCTAAATCCATTTTAATTTCTTCTCTATTCATTAATAAAATCTTCTTTTATCTAAAAAATATGAGCAAGATAGAGAGAGAGGAGACTCATTGATGGTTAGCCTTTAGGTTTGTAAGTTGATGTTGAACATGAGTGATGCTTCTTGTGACGACAGTGGAGGCAGAGAGAAAATAACAATGGCGATGTAGTGGCGGCGTTTTGGGTTGTGGGTGGAGACATATGGAGGTGAAATTTTCTGCTTATCGAAATTCGACTGGTGGGTTGATTTTAATGGAGTAACGGACAAATGTAGTGGGTTGGCTGCAAAAATTAGAGAACTTAAAAGCAGTAATAAGGGTATTGACAGGATCTTCTAGTGATCTAGACTTGGTTTTAGTAGCAAGTAACTGAAATTATAAAGAGAGAGTTGGGGAAGGAAGAATGGGTAGAAAATGAGAAGAAAAATCAGAGAAGATGAATAGAAATCAGTTCATTCGAATTGATCGTTATCTGTAATAGTCATACGATGAAGAGTGTTACTATATATGATGATAAACTTATGTCGATATTAAACACCGACGTATATGGATATATGGGATAGGATAAGAGGGTGTAAAGAAGAAATCCACATATTACTGATATGTTTTACCGCTTATAATTACACGTTAGTCACAATCTACGTTCAACATAAAATTAGTCAACATATAAATCATTTCCCTATCATGAATCTTACAATGAAATACATGTTCTGTAAATTATACCGATTCTATTAAATTCTTGGTTTGATTCTTTTGTCGGTATATCATCTTTCAAATATTATCTATAGTACTAAAGATGAAATTAACATAAAGAATTAATCACCACATACCCTTTTAGAATATAAATGTACTCAACACTGATATATAAATTGCATGTTTTATATCAGCTATTACAAATAGAACCACAAAAGAAAACCAACTCCATAGATAAGTTAAAATGCAAGCCTCGATTATATGTTTTATTGTTGAGTACTAATAGTATAACCAACTCCAGGTGATTCAGAAATTCTTTTCTATTTGTTCATTCGTCGTTGTTTCGTGATCATTCTTATTTACAGAAGATGCAAAAGACAGAATAGGGAGGAGCATCTCATCCGGCACCAACAAAGGCGAAAGCGTAGACGATAACAGAAAACTCGACCTCAGTGCAACCACATGATTAAGTTGATCTTCTCTTCTTGTTTTTGGTTTTGTGTTGAATATTTCTTCATAGATGTGAATTAAGGACCAATTTTGGTGCGTGTCAAGGATCAATGATATATATACATATATACAAATGATAGATGGCTGTGGTCATCACTTCTTTAATATTTTAAGGGGAGTTTTGTCTCTTAACTAATTTCATTAATGGTATTTTTGACATTTTATTATTTTACTAATCAAAACTATATATATATATATATATATATATATATATATATCAATGACAACCTAATCAAGGACTAACTTTGATATGGATTTGCTATAATGACTTTGATGGAATTGTATTTGTTCTTATTGTACTCTTAGTATTTGTCCAATGCATGCGAACAAGAACAGTCCTGGAAATATTTGGGGTAAGTAGATATAAGCATGCACACCAAAGTCAGTCAAAAATATGGCTTCAAACTCAATATCTCTAGTCTTTGGCAGGACTTTAGGAAAGTTAAATCCTAACACAAGCTGGAAAAGGAGCATCTTGGTAATCAATATCTTATGATTCTTATCTACAAACAAAGCATGTAAATTCATTGGAACCGTATTCGGCACCACTGCATTAAACAAAAAAAAAATGTAAAGTCATTGGAATCGTATTCTCAAGTTGTCATTCCTATTCAAAACATATATGTAAATTTCAGGTTCACCATATTAATAGTCATTTACAAAAGCTAAAAAGGAAAGCAATTTCAATCTAATTGTTGTTATGCAGGCTCTGCTTGTCATATCGGCATGGTCTGCAACTTTAGGTGCTTGTGTTTCTGCTGCCTATTGAAGCATCTTGCACTCTGTCGAGCCTTTCAACACGAGTTGTTTCAATGCACCAACTCCTTCTTGCAATGCAGCATCAATCTTTCAAAAATATTATGTTAAAAGAGAATTGTTAGAAGAATTCAAACTACCTTTGCTGTTAATAGTTCAGAAGAAAAGATCCATGTCCAGAACTCGAAATTCATTATACATATCAAAAAACAGCTTGGGAAAAGATCAATTAGAATGAAAAAGTTCAGAACTGATTAGAGATTTATGACAGTCCTGCTATATATTGCCAAAATTTTTTTGTCGAATTACAATTGCGGAACTACAATGAGATTGAATAGGATTATAAGAGTGGCCCACCATATTACATATCTCTTCTTTAAAAGAGTTACCACTAATACTTATCCACGTAACTAACAACAAAAAAGTCGATACATAAATTCGCAATATAATATCATTTCCCTATGACATACATATTAGATTCAACATGGATTGTTACGAAATAGATAGATTACTGCACAATAACAGAATCATGATTCTGAAGCAGGAGTAACCGTTCTGGAAGGTAGTTTTCAAGCTATAGTGCATGTGGAGTATATTATGTCCCGACTAAAGAAGTTAAATAAAAGCTTGTGCTATAAATGATTTCTCCTAACTGACAAACCTACCCGACCTTGAGCTGTGGCATTGAACTTTTGGAGCAAGAAAGCTTTGGGATCCATTTGACCAGGAGGACTTCCGATACCTTAAAAACATATTATTGGTCATCAATTATGAAACTGGATCCAGCTGCAGAATATATAGGATCTAAAACTGACCAATCAGGAAAATCACGTGCTGGCATGTGACATGATGAGAAGAATATGTAAACTAATAACAAGTAACCACACAACTTATGAATTCCCACAACTTGCATGGTTCTCCGATAAATTAACTTTTGCCAGTTATTTAGGAAAAGCAATCTATATAAACAAATGTGGCACTTGTCTTCAAGATCAATATCAAGTATTTACATATTAAGGAAATAGATGAAGAGATATATATCACATAATTCTTATTTTATTGCTACTCTATCCCAACTAGTAAACAAAGGTAATGCCATAGGGAGAAACATATACAGTTCAACACATCTACGGATCTACCAAAGCAAGAAAGATCCAAGACTGAAGATCTAAAGGTTCGACAAACTTTCCCAACGAAGACTTCCTTGCAAAGCTCCAGGAATTCACACTCTTCTTAGTTGTAGACATTTTGCTTTTGTGCACGAAGTGGATACGCCTGCTACTTTTCAATGAGGTGTTTTGAAGATGGAGAAAAATCTATATTGTTCATATAGGGTTTCTGTGTTTGAGCCTACTATATGTTAATGAGGTGTATCCAAGGTCTCTTTTGTAGACCTTTTGGGTGACTTTTCTCTAGGAGCAAAGGCTGACATTTTAGATTTGGGCAGTAGTTTTGTGTATTGGTTGTATAGGGTGCGCGGCTGGGGTGCTTCACACAGTTTTTTATTTTGCTTCTTACGCGAGGTCTTTGTATACAAACATTTTGTGTATGTCACCCCCTTTTGGGGCCTTTATTAATACATCTTGTCAATTAACAAGAGAAAAAGGAGTTTGTGAAGCCTTTACCCGAACTAGGTTAGGCAATTCCTATATATACCAAGTACAAGAGGTTACAAATGTTTTAAATAACCTCGAGTATAAAACCAATACATACATATGTCAGACCAAAGGTGATCGCCTAGTGGTAAAGCCTCTCCCTTTACTGTACATGGTCATATGTTTGAGCTTATCTCTCAGCAAAGTCAGAATCAATATAGCCGCTACATAGTGAAGGTAAGTTTCCCTTAATTCCCCTCAGAATCAGTATAGCCGCTACATAGTGAAGGTAAGGTTCCCTTAATTCCCCTCCTGACTCTTTTCTAAGTTCCCCCATAACATAGTGAAGGTAAGTTTCCCTTAATTCCCCTCCTGACTCTTTTCTAAGTTTCCCCATAGGCCCCTAAGACTGAAATGTACCCCTAGAATTATTGAATTGTAATACTATAAGTTTTCAAAATAAAATATAAATAAATAAATACTTAAGTCATTTATATTTTCAACCATCAACACCCCCGCTCAAGTTGTGATGCCCAACTTGTTACATGTATAATCAATCCGTCCCCACCAAATGCCTTTGTGAAAATATGTGCTAACTATTCATCAGTTCTAACATGCTCAATGACAATGAGTTTTTGTTGAATCTTCTCATTAACAAAGTGAGAATCCACATTAATATATGAATAGCTGCCTCACTATCACACCAAAAATACATAGGCGAAGACCTCCCAAAATAAATCTCAGCTAAAAGATAACTTATCCACATGAGCTCACATGTAGCTTGTGCCATAGCCTATATTTTGATTCGGAACTTGATTGAGCCACCACATTCTGTTTTTCACTCGGCCAAGGTTTCAAATTACCTCCCACAAATACTTAGTGACTTGTTGTAGACTTCCTGTCGAAAGGTGATCCATCCCAATCTGCATCAGAGAATCCCTCAATTCTAGTATATCCATGATCTTTATACCATATACATCGTCTTGGAGCACCCTTAGAATATCTTAATATACGAACTAGAGCCTCTCTCAATGAACAGTGGTAAGAGAAGACATGAATTAACTCACTACATCAACTAAGAACGAAATGTCAGGTTGAGTTACTATCAAATAATTTAACTTTTCAACTAATCTTCTATACCTCGAACACGCTGCTATTATATTCCCAAATTCTGATATTAGTTTTAAATTAGAATCCATGGGTTTATCACAAAGTTTATCCCCTAACATCCCAGTATTCGTGATTAAATCTAAGACATACTTTATCTGAGAAAGAAAGATTCTCTTCTTGAACCGAGCTACTTATATTCCCAAAAAATACTTCAAAGTATCCAAATTTTTTGTCTAAATTTAGTCCGAAGAAAGAATTTAAGCCACCAGTCGATGGCGCATTGCTCCCTATAAAAACAATATCATCAGCATACACCACCAACAAAACGCAACCATTATAGAAGACACAGTCCAAACTAATCCCTTGAAGACCGTTTTTTATAGAAGACACAGTCCAAACTAATCCCTTGAAGACTGTTTTAACCCATATATTCGACTAGTTTGTTACACGTACTCGGTGAAATCTTACCATTCGAAAATTATCTAAAATTGAAACGCACTAAATGAAAAGATTTTGAATCGAAGGCGAAGATGGCTTCATTGCAATTTCTGATTCTCCTTCTATTTCGAGATAATCGCTTCGGCTTCATACAACTCATATTTCAAAGCTGTCAACTCTGTCGTTGTAGCACATGTATAAGGTGCCGAAATGGCAGACTTAAAAATGGACGTAAAACACAACTCACGCCTCCTATGTTGAACTCATCATATATAGGCCCAGCAAAATTTAGTTTTCAAGAGTTCTTAAATGGTGGAGTCCATGCAACATAATGGAACATTCCTCCATTCTCAGAAGAAAAAAATCGCACGGCAGCAATTGGGTTCAAGTCCAGAGTCATGGGTGCCATGGGTGATAATATCTAACTTACAAGGGAATCAAAATTGAAGATTGTCAATAGATGTGTAATTGGAATTGAGAGAGATGAGCACTTATACAAGAAGGCTTGCCATCTTAATTTCTCGATTTTTTGACTGAAATGGGATAATATTTAACAAAACATAATTGGGAAAGAAATCCAAAAAAAAAAAAAAATTAATGTCAATTAAGACAAATTAACGGCTATAACAATATATATTAAATTGCAATAAATGTCATAGCTGTTGCTTTATCCATATTGACATGAGTAACTACACAGAAATTTGGACAGTGGTCCCATACCCAATAAAATATTTGGTTTACCATGATATCTAAGATGTTGTGTTGGTGGTCCCATACCCAATAAAATATTTAATTTACCATGATATCTAAGATGTTGTGTTGGTTAGCAAATGCCTAATAAAATAATCATCATGAAGGATTTTTAAGTTAGCAGTATTATTAAGTTGGCAAAAATCATCATACCAAAAGTATATTGGGCAAGGGTTCAACAAAAATGATGGGTCTGGTAAGCAGCAACCACCGCCAATAAACCTCAAAAATCAGTAAATGAAAAACATTCAACATTCAAAAGGCTTGCAAAAATGCCAAACATTAAACAAACTTGGTCATGTGTACTGATATTAGTTATACTTAGTTATACTTATATGATATAACTATTGCATTCATCAAATACTCTAAATAATATAACTTGGTGATGAAATCAAATACATTAAATAAAATTCAAATTTAAAGTTTTCAAATCACACACAATCAAATACAACCCAAACTTTGAGTTTTCAACCAATCTCATTATATCAAAATGACAAACATACATGAAAATATATCAAAAATGTTCAAATTCTGTCAAACTTTTACTCCTAAATTTTCTTATTTTACTGCTCCTTAAATGATTGCCCAGAATTTGCATGATTGTTAAGACCATATGCACCATTCCCAAATGGGTATTGATAACCAGCTAGTTGAGTAGAGAGACTTGTTGAATACACATTTCCAACTGAGAAGCCTCCAACATTACCAAGAGAGAAGTTTTCAACATTTGGTACCTACAAATGAAGTTAAATTATATCAAAATAAGACTAAAAAATCTAAACAAAACTTCTTTCTACAATAAAAAAAAATAAAATAGACAATACCTGTTGGCCTAAAACAACACCAACTGGGAAGCCTTCAACATTACCAATAGGGAAACCTTCAACATTTTGTACCTAAAAATGATGTTAAATTATATCAAAATGAGACTAAAAAACCTAAACGAAACTAAAAAATTAAATACAATAAATAAATAAACAACACATATTGATTAGCATTGAATGTAATCAAGTTGCTAGGACAGTTGAGGTATTGTGAAACATGAACTATGGAGTCTTGTGAACCAATACCAATTTGAGAAGCCTATACAAAAAGTACCAAATGACACTTAAAATAATTGCATGAAGTTGTAAAAATAAAATAAAATAAAAAAAGAATTGAAAATTTACCTTTTCCCAATTTATATCATCCACTCTCTTTTTCTCATTCCTTTCTTTATCCTCCTTTTTGCGCTTGACTTTTTTAATAACTTTCTCCATGTTACCTTGTAACCTTTTAAAACGGGGTCGACATTTTCCACGAACAACCAAAGGAGTACAAATATTGGAACTTTCTTTTGATATATTATTATTATCACCACTTGGCAATGGTGTGTTGACTTCACTGCCCACTTCTAAAGGAGTACTATTTTCACATGTGCCATCTTTTTTCTTCAATTCGTTAGTCAACCACTTAATCCAATGAAGAACCAATTTTGTCTTATCTTCATTGTTCGCTGCCAAATATGCCGCTTCATAAAAGGTATTGCACATTCTATCAAAACGTTCATTTTCAGGGTTTAACATCCAATCAAAGTATATGATTTTAACCTTCGTACGACATCTCTTCACATCTTTCCTCCACCTTCTAAGAATGAATTTTTCCGGTATGGTATGAACTCCTTTTTGAAGCAAGACTGTAAGGGCATGACAACATAAGATTCCCCTAAACTCAAATAATTGATAGTTGCACCTAATGTCACAATCATCCTCTTTAAAACAAACCTTAAATGTGGCTTTATAATCTGTCCCACCCATCGTATCTTGCGAAATTTCAAACACTCGACTCCTACACTCTTCTTTCTCTGAAAAAATACTACAGTAAAGCTTGTTTTTTATTTCACCTTGAAACTCTTTGAATTTTGAAGTGGTGTAAGCTTTTTGAAATTGTTCCTCTAACGGATAAAAAGTGATGCATGGAATCTTAGAGTTAAAAGAATTGAAGTCCGCTTTAGTCTCTTTTTGCACCTTGCTTCTTAGTGCATTCTCATATTGCTCAACAAATTATTTTAAGCTTGTCTTCGAATTGACATACCCATCGAAAAATGCATTCATGCTTTCACTTCTTTGAGTCGAGGACATTCCCGCCCAGAAAATATTTCTTAAAAATGTTGGGACCCAACGACTTCTTTCACTGTATAAAACAGTTAACCAATCATTTGTTTCAAACTTAAACTTTTCAATGAATATGCTCCAATTTTCTTCAAATTCTTCACAAGTCAAAGAATCATAAACCACTTTTTACATTGCATATTTTATTGATTCATATTCATTATAACCTCGTAATTTTTCAGGTAATTTCTTCATGATATGCCATAAGCACCACCGATGACGTGTGTTAGGAAAGACATTTTCAATAGCCTTTTTTCATTGCTTTGTCTTGATCAGTGATTATTGCGGTAGGAGCACGACCATTCATACATGCGAGCTAAGATTTAAAAAGTCAGGTAAACAACTCAACATCCTCACTTGAAATCAATCCACATCCTAAAAGTGTAGACTGACCATGATGATTCACTCCAACAAAAGGAACAAAGGGCATGTCATACTTATTAGTCAAGTATGTTATGTCAGACATAATGGCATCCCCGAATTCCTCATACGCTGCTCTACTCCTAACATCTGCCCAAAATACATTCCTTAGCCTCCCCTCCTTATCCAAATCCATCAAATAAAAAAAATTAACATTATTAGCTTGCATTTTAAGAAAGTAATTCTGAACTGTCGTAGCATCTCCATCACCCAGTCTTAATCGTCTCATTTTCTCGATATGATTATAACAATCTTTCTCTAAAAATGGAACATTCTCCTGACCACCAGCTTCAACCAAAAATGAACTAAAATTTTTATTTGGTTTGATACCTGCCCTATCATTAACTTCAAGTCTCCTTTTAACGTACATCCTTATAACCCTATTCTTCTTATAAAATCTAGATTTTTCTGGGCTCAAAACATGATTGTGATCAAGGATTATATGTGAGACCCGCCATTTACCATCATGACATATTACAATCCTAATCCTAGATTTACATCCTATTTTATTGTTTGGACGCAATTTTAAGGCATTCTTTGAATTGTTTACTGTTTGTCCAGTCCGAGAGCATGAAAGAACCACAGAATTAACCTCCCCATCATCTCCCTTCTCCGAAGATCTTTTCTTCATTGGGAACCCTTGTTTGTTAGCATATTTAATGTAGTATTCTACACAAGCATCAATATTGTCAAATTCCATTCCTATATCTGGATCTCTTATCTCATCTACAGCTACTGCACTCTCCACACACTCATCAAATTCTGAATTATCATTCATATCATTTTTCTCAATGTGTTCATTCACCTCTGTACTTAAAGATGCATTCAATGTTTTTGTTTCCATTTGTGCACAAGATTAACAACAAAACAACACCAGTTTTAACCCAAGAAAAAATGTACCTATTTTAAAGAAGAAAAAAACAGAGAAATTAATCCAAAATTAGGGGTTTAAAAAAACAGAACAATTAATCCAGAACAACTAATCAATTAATTCAAACATGCGTGTGTGTAACTTTTAGAGAAATTAAGTTCTATATATAAATTGCAAACTTTATACACTGATTTAGTCATCTAGATCTAGGTTTAAACCTAGATTTCGCTTCTTCTACTTCTTTTTTTCGTTTAAACCTAGATTCCTAAAAGAGAGAAAAAATGTTACCTGAGTTGATATCCGAAATCGCTAGTATCCGAAATCGTTGGTATGAAGATCACTGCTATGGAGATCGTTGGTATGGAAGGAGGAGGAAATGACCGTCAATGAGTAAAGTGTTTTGGGAATAAAGTGATTAAAGAGGCAAGGTCTAAAGAAGCTTTCACTAATTTGGTAATAAAGTAGTAAATTTGGGACCACTGTCCCTCCTAAAATAAAATAGAAAACTAAGAGTTGGGGACCACTGTTCAAATTTCTGTCCAAAAATATATCCGTTTAGAATTATTGTATTGACATTAAACTTTTTGTAGATTCTTTACCTTTTTTTCTATTAAAGATGCTAAAATATTCCACTCAGAAATTAAAATTTTTAAAATTTCATTGCACATGTTTAACCTGAAAAACTTTCTATAAAAGATTTGCATATGTAGGACACTAATGTTTACTCTTATGCTACGTTTGGATTGAAGGAATGGAATGAAGAGTGGAATGATTCATTCCATTCTAGTTGGAATGAGTTATTCCATATGCTCCCCTTCCCTCAAGGAACCAAACACAATTTTTTTCATTCCACTCGCAACCAAACACAATTTTTTTTATTCCATAGGAATGAGTTATTCCATTCTCCCTCCTATTCCACCAATCCAAACGTAGCATTATTGTTATTTTTTCTATCCTTGTATTATGCAAAAGCTACCAAACTTCTTTTTACGTTTATATTGCTAAAGGTTCACATGGAATTCCAAACATAATTTTAGGGGAATAAGAATGAGCTGTTTTGACTTATCTTTTAAGCAGAAATAGTCGTTAATGTTTTCCTTTTTTCCCTTTTATCCTTTTATCCTTTTATCCTTTTGGGATGTGAAGAATCCACCCAAGTCCTTAAATAGGTGTCCAGGGGGACCATATGGCTTGATTGAAGGAATCAAGTAATTGTGGCGACAATGATGAAATATAAAAAGGAAAATCCTGTAGAACTATTTTTATGCTTAAACTAAATTATGATCAAAAAGTCCGCTTGAAGACATTGAATATAAAGGTAGTACAAAGCAAAACCTTGTGAACATTTTGTAAAATAACAAGAAAATAGAAACATAACTACAAGAATATAGACATGTATCTAGGATACATTAGAAAATGTTTTTGCTTTAACTTCTGCTGATCTTATGCTGTCTGAGCTTCGTTTTCTTTTCTTCGAAACCTCGCTTACGTTTAACTTCCCTTCACCGAAGTTTCCCATAAACAATCATTAAATATATAATTTGAACACTCTAAACTACAGGCTGAATTAATTAGTTAGAGTAGTCATTATTATGTAAGTAATATTTATATCAACAAAATAAAAGAAGTTAAATTAGCCTTGTTATCCAAGCTACCCCTGACCAAGACCTATTAGAGGCATTCCAGAGCTCAATAATCAAACAAGGTAATCAACTACGACCCAATCTCTAATTAATAATATATATAAAATCATAAGGGTGCCATTTAAGGGAGAAAAAAAAAAGAAGAGAAGAACATTGTATAAGGGTGCCTGCAGTAGATGACAAAGCATAATCAAACAATCAAGAAATCAACAGAATGTAAATCACAATATGAAGAAAATAAAATCTTTCAGAGTATAATTCCAATCCTCTCAAGGAGATAATCTCTAATATATGCTTACAGATTCACAAAACAAATTCATATAAGTTTGCATGTGGTTTTGCAAGGAAAACAGGAACACCATCCACGGAACCTGAAACAGAATACCAAAAGAAACATGAATTATCGATCGTTTATTAGTTTATATCATGTAAATGACTTGCACATGCACGATGATGTTAATAAACACAACCATCCTTTTTCTCTTAAAAGGAATAAACAACAGATGGTTGTGGAGTAGCAGCGCCTTGAAATTCTACTAAGCATCTCCAATCATCTTGTCATCTCCACAAGATTTACACCTGCGTGTATACATTAGTAAAGTTCGCAATTACCAATTACTCCATTTGAAAGAAAAAAAAGTTCTATATATAGTAATAACGATGTCTTTATTAATGTCAGGGTTGAAGAGCAGAAGAAGTAATTTAGTCTGGACATATGGAACGATGTCGTCTAGTATGTTGAGCCATTTAGTGGAACGCGGTCGTTTGGTGTATTGAGTCTTTTAGTTAAACACAGTCGTTTAGCATCGAGTTGTTAAATTGTTTTGCTGCGGCATTTTGCTCGCTGATAATAGTCCACATGTCAGTCTGCTAGTGGGTCGGTTAATTAGCCTCAACAGAATGGTTAGATTGCAGGTTTATAATTGTTGAGTCTCAGGTGTATGGGGCATCGATTGAATGAATATCCATTTTCTGTTTGTTAATTTCGTTTCCTGCAAGTTTCCTTTCTTCTGCACATTTAATTTTCTTTTGCAATTCCTTTGAATTCCTGACAAATTGGTATCAGAGCAACCCTGGGCCGAAAATCATGGCTGATTCCACCGCAAAAATTAGTTTACACAAGCATGAGAAGGATCTGAAAACCATTGAAAGCAGAATGGATCAGGTAGAGAGGAACTTCGAGCAGACTAAAGAGCAGTTTGGTTCAGTAGAGGAGCAGATTTCAAACCTCAATCAGAGGCTCCAAACCTCTAATGATGAATTGTTCAAAAGGATCTCAGAGGTGCTCGAAGCAGTTCATAGTACCACTTTAGAAAAAACCAGATCCAAGGAAGTAAGCTCAACTCTTGTTAGTACCCTTCCTGCATACAATATTAGTAATCAAATTCCTATACCTCCATTATCTCCTGCTCAGAATTACCCCCCTCCTTCACCCCTTTGCTCCATTCAGGTCATGAATACAACTCATCAAAACATCAATAAGCCATATATACCTGTTTCTTCACATACTACAACATTTGGGATTCCACATAGCTCTGTTTCCCTTAACTCTTCATTCACCGAACCTTATGCTCGACCCGTAAGCTTAAACTCCACTCCTTTAATCAATCACAGAGTTCCTTATCATAGTGTTACTTCTTATCCATGGTTTCCATATACTGATATGAATCATACATTGGGGACAACTTCTTCACTTCCTGGAATTAATTCAATAGGAATGAGTATGCCCACTCACCCTCTCCCCACCAGCTCATTCATTAACTATAGCCCTCCTCCAATCAATACCACTGCTTATCCATGGTCCCCAACTGTAGAAGGGAACCCTGTGAGACCACAGTCCCCCATTCTGACTTTGTCCATGCCCAAGATGGATTTTCCCAGGTTTGAAGGTAAGGATCCCAGGGGATGGATTAAAAAATGTGATAAGTTCTTCCAGTTGAATCCATTACTGGATTCCAGATCCAAGGTGTTATATGCAGCTTTATACCTTGAAGGAGAAGCAGATGTGTGGTACCAGTCCTTCCAGGATGAACATACCTGCTTACTTTGGGAAGATTTTGTCAGCCAAATTTGTAAAAGATTTGCCGCAAGGGGACATGAGAATTTAATTGGGCAATTCAATAAACTTACTCAGAAGGGAAAGGTAGATGATTACATTAGAAGTTTTGAAGAGCTGAAGACTTATATGTTGGCTCAAAATAGACATTGCAGTGAAGATTATTTCATTGAAAGTTTTTTGAGTGGACTAAAGGAAGAAATAGCCACTGCTCTCTATATAAACCGACCCTCTACACTCAGGGATGCTATTAATCAAGCAAGAGGGTTAGAGGTGCACTTAGAATCTCTGGACAAAAGGCAACATCATACATCCAGGGCTGTGTATAGCGGTTCCACCGGCTCACATAAGTTGTCAATCCCTGCAGTCAAGGATCATCAAAGTACCAACAAAGGGAGTGGACAACATAAATCTTATCCTGTTAAGAGACTCACTGTGACTGAAATGGCTGCCAGGAGGGACAAAGGGTTGTGTTACCACTGTGATGAAGTCTACACCCTAGGGCACAAGTGCAAGAATAAGCAGATTTACATCATGATTACAGAAGAGGAAGGAGAACCATGTCAGCCAGTAGAAGAGTCAATATCAGAGATGGCAGTGATAGTTCAAGAAGAGGGGGCAGAGAAATTACAAGTAGAAGATGAATGTGGAGTATCCCTTCATGCCATCACTGGAACCAATGGAATTGAGAGGGCTTTATCAACTACATCCAAACAACACTGAATCAATCTACTCCACTCCAAGAGATATGATTTGTCATCAACTATCTCCATGCCACCATCATCTATGACTATCTCAGATTTTGTTAATTTTGTCCATCTTATCAAAATGTATTCATTTGGCAATTTTTTAAAATCGTGATATTTGTGTAAATATGCTAAAATGTGTCTGCGTGGAATTCCTGAGCTTTCAAATTTTTTGTATGTGCATGAAGAAAAATCCAAACCCTTTTCATAAATAATTTTTCTACCTCTAGAATTCTCACCACCTTTTCTTTGAGTCTTATACACACAATGACTGTTTGAGTCACCCACAAGCTTAAATTTATAATTGAAACTCTCCAATAACTCATTTTGGAATTTGTAGAACATTTCATGTGTGTAAATATCAACCATTTGCACCAAAATATCATGAAAAATATTTAATTTAGGCTTCTCAGTCATGTCTTTGTTATCAGCAATCAATACTTCATGACGTTGGCGTACTAGTCCCTTATTAAACTGAACCATAAAATCCACTAATGAATTTTTTTTAGAAACAAATTTCTTAAAGAATGAATGGGAACTTTCCGCTCGTTGACTACTCAACATGTCTGCAGAAAAAACGTGGTTCACATATGCAGACACCCACCTTGAATGAATATCGTACATTGACTTTAACCATTTGTTGTCACTCAACCCACTCTTCTCAATAAGGTCCATCCAGATTGAGTCAAATTCTTCCGCCGTCTCCGATTTTCATATACAATTAGAAAATTCCTTATAGTAAGCACTATATTTCAATTAATCTATCTTCTCAGAAAATTTTGTTAATATGTGCCAACTACAATGCCTATGAAAAGTACTTGGAAGAGTTTGAGAAATTGCATTTGTCATTGTTGAGTCTTGATCAGTAATAATCATTTTTGGGGCATTATCGGGCATAACTTCTAAAAATTAGTTGAATAGTCATACAAAAGAATGTATAGTCTCATCACTAAAAAATGCACAAGCAAAGATAATAGTCTGACCATGATTTAATCCCATTAGTGGTTCAAATATCAATCTGTATCGATTGGTATTGTATGTAGTATCAAAGACTACTACATCACCATAAAACTTGTAATCTCGTCTAGATGTTGCATCTGCCCAAAAACAATGAGTAATCATTTGTTCACCATCAACCTCAATTTTGAAAGTGAATGAAGGATTATTTCCTTGTTCCAATTTTAAATATTCATACAACATTTCCCCATCATGTCCCTTCATTTTATTACGCTCGTCTCTTTCATAGTTATATAAATCTTGTTGTGTACAACCAATATTTTCAACCCTCCCCCTGCTTGGACTCCAAAAAAATTGAATTGTTGATGAGGCGGTATATTTACCATGCTAAGTTGTTGAGACAAATATTTTTGGGCACTCGAAACATTGCAATAAGATCTCAAAAGATGAGTTCTTCGGGGGGTTGACAACGGGTGACTATGGCCTTCCACAAATGCACTCACCACATATGCGCCCGATTTTGACTTCACAACACAAAGTTTTGCATTACAACACTCTCTTATTGACCCTCATCGTCTTGTTGTTTCAATGTTTGGTATTATTGAACTATTTTCTTGTTTCGAACAAACATATTTCTTACGTATAATTTCATCACTTTCTCCACCCTTTTTTTTGGGACCAATTTCGAACACTAAACCCAGCTTCTTTCGCATATGCATTATAAAAAATTTTAACATCATCTAGTGTTTGAAATTCTTGACCTATCCTAGGCTTTCAAGTGCTACATGATGATTGTAAACAATATTTTCCCTTCTATGTGTTTCAAGCTCTTTATTCCCCCCACTTCCCTCTACATCATAGTCTAAATTATCTTCACTTTGTACTTCAAAGTCTACAATATCCATTTTAACAAACTGACAAAAAATACAAAAGTAATTATAAAGTCCTCAAAAAAATTCAACATGTTTAATCCTAAATGCCAAAATTACTGTAAATATAAGTACTATTTTTCACAACAAAAGGCTGAAAGTATTTTTTAAAACCCTTTAAATGTAATCATTAACAACATAAATTTAATCATTAACAATAATTATAGTGAAAATGAATCATACCTTGAAATTGTGGAGAGAGGTCGTAGAGAGAAGGATAAAATGCAAGCTCCTGAACCCAGACTATCTACATCACCAATTCCATGGAGAATAGTAAGGAGGGATCAGATGAAAATGTGGTCAACAGAAGACAATGTATGCACATGGAGACAATGTTTTTTCTAAAGAGAGTGAATGACAGTGAAGCATGCTAGGCAAATTAAAAAGTTAAACTGATGGGTATTTTTTTTTAATGACCACATAAAAACTTATTTTTAATGGTCACGTAAGAACCTTTTTCTCACCCGCATGCGGGTTGTCCGCATTTGAAGAGCTCTATATATATATATATATGTTTTACGTGTATGTATGTATATACGGAAGAGAAGACTGAAGAGCAAATGCAAGCGAATTGGGGAATCTTTTTGCCGTAAGTCTTACCGAGATGGGAGAAGATCCGATCGGAAGGTTGGCTTGAAATGGAGAGGTCATATCGGCTCTGCGGGCGAAATTGGAAGATGAATGCCTACTGGAAAGAAGAGGCAAATGATTTTGGGTATAAATACCCACTTATGTAAATTTAATTATTATATTTATTATATTATTGTATAAATATGGGTTTATTAATGTTGTTCTCTTTTCACAAAATGAATTTTTATATTATCAAATATTTCTATAATTTATTAATTATTAGACTTAATTACCCAAAATACCCACTTATGTAAATTTAATTTTATTGAAATATTATATTATTGTATAATATATTTAATTTTAGCACAAAGGTAATAATACATAGTTGTATATTAAAAAAGTGTACATTATCTAAAATATAGTATAAAAAAATTGTACTTAGAATATGATTTCCTTCTACATCCTCCTTTTTCTTAAATGTGACCGTAAACGTAAAATAATTTACATTATTCCCCGTCTCTCTCTCTCTCTTCTAAAAAAATACTTTTATTATATTTATTTAGTTGTTAAAACTAGAGTTTTCATAGTATATGTACTGATATAACTAGTATACTTTAGTATTTTATGATTTAATGTAGAGTAAATAATCACATAAACATGTTTTAGTATATATTAATATATCGAAAAATATGACATCTTTTTTTTTAAAAGAGGAGGGAGGGGGAGGGGAAAAGGGATCTGGATCCTCTACGAGGATTTCTCTGTGAGGATCTTGTGAGGGTTTTGTTGTGGGGTTGACAACACATTAAAAAGGAGATCCAATGACTCACAACTCCTTTTCTTGTCTGTGTATCAAAACGACGTCGTTTTGATAGGAAATTTTTTTTACAAGTTGATAGAAAATTGGAAGTCACCAAACATCGTTTAGTTCGTTTGTTTGCTTCGTTTTTCTGTTTTCTTCTCAGAGGCTTTAGTCCCAAGTTCCATTGATAGCAAAGAAAGAAACCCTTTTTTCTCTTCAAACTATTGCCAACAGTGACGAGGTAAGAGATCAATCTAACCATCTCAAATTATTTTTTGTTAAGTTATTGAATAAATGTTAGGGTTTTGCATTTTTACAAATATCACTTGATTGTGTGCATGTGTGGTTCAATAATATTATAATCGGTGTGTTTTTTTGATACTTTTAATAGTATATAACAGGTAATGCTCTACCTATTGTTTAATTTAAGAGTAGCTACATTTCTGAACAATTTTTTAATGTGCTTTTTACAGATTGCACAATTGATTTGATCGAGGATGAATGATGTACAAAATGATATTGAAATGGGTGAGGAAGACAATGAAGGAATGCAATGGAAACTGGAAAAAAAAAATTGGTGCTTTGGAATCGATAGTGTTATTAATCTTTGTATCTTTGTAAAAAGCTAATAATACTATTTTTTGCTCTTCAAAAAAATAAATTCAACGGAAAATTTTTATCCTATTAAAAAAATTGTGTTACCATTGTGATTCTTTAAGCCAATTGAAAAAAATTAAAGAAGAAAAAATTGGGGTAAACAATTTGGGAAAAATTTGAATAAAGGGAAAAAAAACAATTAAAATTTGGCTAATCCTAAACCTTAGCGTGCTCTGAAAAGAACAAGAAACAAAGCAAGCAAGGAAAGGAGAAGAAAACAGAAAAACGAAGCAAACAAACGAAGTAAACGGCGTTTGGTGGCTTCTATTTTTCTGTCAACTTGTAAAAAAAAATCCTATCAGAACGACGTTGTTTTGATACACAGACAAGTAAAAGAGTTGTGAGCCATTGAATTTTTTTTTAATGCGTTGTCAACCCCACATCAAAATCCTTCCAACATCCTCACATAGAAATCTCATAGAGGATCCGGATCCGGATCCGGGGAAACGATAGAGAGGCGGGAGGCTACAAATTACAATATTCGTCCACCACACACAACTCTCGCCTTCTCTCTCACCCACAGCTTTTCACATTTATTCTGCTCTGTCTTCTATCCACATGCTCATGCACAACCACTGCGTACTAAAGTCCAATCTAAAGTTTAATTTACATAACTACCCTCTCGCATACGTTACGTTTTCTTCTTCAAAAATTGTAATGACACCATGGAAATTAATTAATTAATTAGTTGAGTTTTAGAAGCTTTAGCTTGTTGTCGAACTTTTTTCAGATTTTAGGGCAATTCAGGCTGGTCTTTTGGATAAATTAATTGGCCTAGACACCATTTTTTGCTTCTTGTATTGGTATTTAAAATTTTTTCCATTTCATCTAATTAAAAATATTAATCTTTTATCAATAACATTATCCTTAGCCGTTTCCTCGTTTAGTGTTTTTTTTTTTACTTTTCCAGCATTTTACTATTTTGTGGAAGTTAAGTATTGTGTTTGAGATTGCTTAAAAAATATTTTACTGATTTTGATTAGTGTTTTTGATTATAATGAGTTTTAAAAAAATAGATTGTGTTTGGTAAATAAAAAACACTTAAATTAGTAATAAGTGAAAAATGTTTGGTATAAAATTTTTTTGTTAATCACTTATTTATTTCAAGTGTAAATTACTAAAAAGGAATATTTTGAAAAGTAAATATGGATAATGGTTGGAATTATCAAAATAAATAGTGATAGATTAGTAATATACTTGGTCAAACCTAATTATTAGATTTGACAAATAATTAGAAGTTCGAAATTGAAAATTCAAATTATTTTCATAAAAAGTGATTATAAACAGTTTTAAAATCAGCTTACTAAACACTTATTGCTTCTTTAAACTGATTATGCTTATAAGCGATCTCAAAAACCCTCAAGTCTTTGTCCAAGTTTTTTGGGATTATTTGCGATTATTCTACCGAATTTTTAAATTTTCATGATACCGGAAGAAAAAAAAATCTATGTTTAAAAAAATTGACTTTTTTTTTCTCTTCCTATCCATTCCTTTCCCTCCAAACAAACTCACAAATATAACCTAGCCTAGCCTTGGATCCCACCTAAACAAAATTCATGAAAATAGCCATGTCTTGGCAAGCGCATGCTCCCCCCCTGTTTCTTAGAACTTTGTTATATTAACAAATTTGTAATTCATGTACATATAATTGTAGAAATTATAAAAGAAAATATCGAAACATGCATTCATAAAATACAACTTGCAAAAAAACACAGTTGAACATCCTCTTTTATTAGATGGCTCACGCAGAGCTTAAATATTTTCTTGAAGATTAAAGTTTGTATTAAAACATATGATATTATTTTCATTGAATTTGTTTTTAGCATTGAATTTTAAACATTAAAATTTATCATTATAGATTTTTTATGACAAAAAGCGCCCTACAGAAATCTTATATTAAAAAAAATACTCTTTTATTAATTTAAAAAAAAAATAGCAAATGAATCTCTTTCGACGAAATATATATACACACACAAAAGCTTAAACACAATTTTATTACTAAAGATATTTTCAATTCTTAAAAAATTGAATTAGGGAATATCAATATGCATATACTATCCAGTATTATGAGATACTCTCTCCGTCCGTTAATATAAGTCGTTTTAGAGAAGTATTTTTGTCTCTTAATATATGTCGTTTGAGAAATTCAAATAAGTATTAAATGTTTAGTTTCTAATATTATAACAAGTATTAAACATAACTTTAATTTTTTTACTATTTTTTTCAATAAATAATACTCTTTTGTTTTTTAATACTTATGTACAACTCTAAAACGATTTATATTAAGTGAGAGAGAGTATAAATTTATAAATTGTAGTATTTCAATGGGACTAAACATTACAACAGAAACCTGACACTTGAAAGCAACCCTTTTTCCCAATAACTTAAAAAAAAAAAAAAAAAAAAAAAAAAGGATCGATGACAAGGTCAATTTATAAATGAAATTATGAGTGGCAGGTTCTTGAAATAAGTCAGAAACTAAAGGGCAATCCTCTATATACTCCGTATCCAACTTTTGCCTTTTATTCATGAAATCTAATGACAAGTCCATTCTCAGCATATGGACTTTCTATCCAATGACAGCCTTTACTTATTAAAGAAATGACATCAAGCCCCAAAAGATAACTCAACTTGCCTCCAGTCCACGCTTATAGAACTCCATTCCAACCCTCAATCCCTTAATTCCCAAATGGCATATTCCACTGCCGCGGCAGCCACCAGATCCGCCACCAAAAGGCAAAAGCTCCACCACCACGACCACCGCCATCAGCCTTTGTTGCCGGGGTTACCTGACCACATAGCTCAAATATGTCTGTCTCTTGTCCACCCTTCAATACTTTACTCCGTTTGCCGATCATAGCGTAGCCTAATTTATGCCCCATCTTTTCCTCCCTTCCTATCAATCTATGCTCTATTATTGTCATCTCAAACAATTGATCATACAAATTCAAATTCCCTTGAATTCTCTGCCTTCGATCCGATTTCATCCAAATGGTACTTTCTCCCTAAGCCACCGCCGGACCCGCCGCTCGGCCTCCTCGTCCGGCACCCGTCTTTCATCTCCCGCAGCCTCCCGATTCAGTCTGTATCCGTCTCCAACAACTTAGTCCTCCTCGCCGCCACCACCCACCACCTTGTCCCTGCCCTCCCTCGCCCACTCATTTTCAGCCCATTTTCTAATAAATGGGCTCGTGGTCCACCACTGGCCACACCACGCCGTTGGTGTGCAGCTGGAGCATCCAGCGGTGTGGTATACGTGGCAAGTGGGCATTGGGGTCCCATTTTAACACCGAAGTTGCTCGGTCGGTTGAGAAGTGGGACCTACACGGACCAAAATACTCGGGACCAGAGGAATTGGAAGTGGGAGAAGATGGGGTTTGCTTAAAGATGGAAAGTTAAGTAGGGAAGCAATTGATGCTGTTGGTTGGAGGGGAAAACTCTACATGGTTAACGTGAAAGGCGATGCCCGGAAAGAAGGCGCGGTTTACGATTCAAAAAAATTGATTCGTGGGAGGAAATGCCGGACGGAATGCTCCGCCGGATGGAGAGGCCCGGCGGCGGCAATGGCGGAGGAAACTATATTTGTGGTGGATGAGTCCAAAGGTATTTTGAAAAAATATGACCCGGAAAGGTATTTATGGGAGGATGTATTGGAATCTGAGAAACTAAGAGGGGCGGAGCATATTGCTGCTGCTGGTGGTAGGGTGTGCGTTGTTTGTAGTAGTGGTGTTGAGATTGTGGTGGTGGATGTGGTGGCGTCGCCGCCTAGATTATGGGTGGTGGATACTCCACCGGGGTTTCAGGCGGTGGCGATTCATATTTTACCCAGAGTGAGCGAGCCGGAATTCCGAACGCCGGTGCAAGCTTCTGAATCCATATAGAATGATTTTTTATTTCATACATTTTAAAGTAAATTACATTTATTTTTTGGAACAATTTAAAATTTTGTGAGAGAACAACTTTTGTACTCTAGTTTTACCATACATCTATAGAAATATTCTTTTTTTCTTTACATGTATTTGATTTTATTATATTTAAATCTGCACATATACAAGGAGCATATAGTAATTCCTCCATTCGTTTATTTTTAATTACGTTTGGATATAATTAATATTTTGTTTGATAAATTATGAATAAAATTCCATTATTACTATTGTGAAATTCATTGAAAAGATTAAAGAGAAAAAAATAGTATTTAATATTTAAAGAAAATATGAGAACTAAGTCATTATTTTTATTTTATTTTAAAATCTACAAACAATAAATATAAATTGTCAAATTTTCTCTTTAAAATGACAAATAAAAAAAGAGCTATTGAACATTTTTCACAGAAATTGAGTGATCATGTAAATTACCTTTAGTTTTTCAAAAAAGTAGTACTTTTTAACTTGGATTAAATTACATTAATTTGATAAAATTTTAAATTTTAAATTGTGATTTAGATTTATTTATAATTTCAAAATAAGAATTTTGTACTTGCTAAAAGTTTGCAATTAATATGTAATATTAATTATTACATTAATGAAAATTAATAATTAAATTTTAAAATTTTATACTCTAGATACTACATCATATGCCATGTCAACTCTAATTTACAAATTAGAACCCATGTTTGACGCCACATCATCTCTTGGTTAACTATGGGTTGGAACTATGATTAAATTTTAGGTACTTCTGACAATTGTTTGAAAGTTTGATGTTACTCTTGTTAAAAAATTAGTTTGTATGTCTTTTCGATAGCTTAACAAAAGTTTAATAGTTTTTTCAGTTATTAAGTCTAATTATTATAAAAAGAAATTTTGACTTGACGGGAAGGAGGACAAGATTGTAGAAGGCATATGAGTTGAGTTGGAATATTCAGACCATTTTTTTTATAAAGTCACTAGGTATCTTATTTTACCCCAATAGCAAACTTGACTTTGTCGTATGGAGTCAATTGACACGATAAAATTATAAATTATTTCAAAAACTTTAAATAACAAAGTGATTCTCTATTTTTCGAAAAACTTAAAGACATTCTAGTCGTTAAGGAAGGTTATTTCTTTGGGGAGACCCTTCCCCATCCGTCTTCTCCTTCTCTCATATCTACTAATCAATGTCTTTAAATTCGAACAGGTTATCGAACCAAAAAAATTATTGGGTGTATAGGTCATCGGTTCAACCAATGGTCGAACTGTTATTGAACTTGGGATGTCATGAATATATAAAAATATATATTATTAATAATTAATAAAAAAAATTAAAATTAAATATCTTATTTTTTATTAACTAAAATATGATGAACTTGTTTTATAATAGTACTAAAAGTGGTTAATTTTAATATTAAAACAAATTGGCATCAAAAAATAATTAAAAACTTGATCATTAGGTCAATTTAACAGGTTTTACCGGTTGAACCACTGGTTCAATTCGGGTTTTGACCAAACTGGTCCAACCGGGTCAAACCAAACCGGATATAGGACCCGTTCTTGGTTCAACCGGTTGAACTGGCCGAGTTGAGCCGGTCTGGATCAAACCGATTCGGGTTTCAAAACATTGCTAGTCACTTTGTTTCGCTATCTTCATTTTGCTCCCTTCTATTATCTTACATTTTTTTTAATATTGGTGTAATTATATTAATAGATAATTATGATATTGAGTAGCAATTAGAAGGAAAGTTTTGATTGCCTAGTGTAAATGCCTCCTTTTACTATACAAGGTCATATGTTCGAATCTACCCTTTAAAAAAAGTGAGTAATTAGAATTAACTAAGTTACTAAACGAATAATGTAAGTTTCCCCTCAAAAAAAAATTTAAAAAAAAATTCCCCTTCCTAACCCCTTTCATAGGCTTACGCTAGGCTCCTAAGATAATATTTATCCCTAAAATCAAATTTTAATAGATAGATTCTAAAAGTGACATTAATTTTTTAACAACCTTTTATAAAAGCACTTTTAACGAGTAAAAATTAAAAAAAAAACCTTTTGACCAAAATAAATAAAAATTTATGCATTTTTGTAATGTGGTGACACTAAACAGTTCTAAATATTTCACAAATGCATAAGTTTATCTATAAAATTTTAAAGAAAAAGTTGAAAACCAATATTACATGTCTGCTTATAAGTTTGTCTATAATTTTTGACTAAAATACAATTTGAACCACCCAGGTGTAAGGTTATTGAGGTTTGTACCCCAATTTTTAAAATGTATCTAAGTGTACTCCAAAGTTCTTTTTTAATAAACAAAATGCACCATCTGAGACTTTAACCGATCAAAATGCACTTCAAGATTCTTTTTTGCTAAACAAAATGCATCACAAGTTTCTTTTTGCTAAACAAAATGCACCCTTACTATTCATTGATAAAAGTCTTGGAGGGTGTATTTTGTTTAGCGAAAAAAACTTTAGGGTGCACTTAGATATGTTTTAAATATTGGGGTACAAACCTCAATAACCTTGTAAACTTTAGGGTTCAAATTGTATTTTAGTCATAATTTTTTAAAAGCACATTTATTATTGTGTAGTTAAACATTATTTTGATTTTTTTAGTGTGAAACTCAACTATTAAATGTTTAAATCGTTGTTCCACACCATACTGCTACAGCTAATCGACTGTAACAATTTGTCTCGAAATGTTATATATGGTATTATAATTGCCTATCAAAAGTTTAGGTTTAGTTATCCGATTGAGTTGGCAGAAGTGGGGATACGAAGGCAACTTACTGATATTATGCAACAATGGACGGAGGATGTATTAGAGGTGGGGACACGAAAACTACTGATATATATCATCCCACAATGAATCGAGAGATATATTATGTGTTTGGGCTTGACGCGAACATCAAGACTTTAAATTGAGAGATTGTAATATCCCAATCCAACAACGAAATATATGAGATGATATGTATATAAGGACTCAAAATGCTACAAATAATAATTTCAATTATAATCCAACACGAATTGATCCTTATCTATAATAGTCATATGATGAAGAGTGTAGCTATATATGGATATATGGGATAGGATATGAGGGTATAAAGAAGAAACTCACATATTACTGATATATTTTACCGCTTACAGTTACAAGTTAGTCGCAATCCACATTCGACATAAAATTAGTCAACATATAAATCATTTTCCTATCATGAATCTTAGGATAGGAAGCTCTGCTTGTCATATCGGCATGGTCTGCAACTTTAGGTGCTTGTGCTTCTGCAGCCTATTGAAGCATCTTGCACTCTCTGCCGAGCCTTTCAACACGAGTTGTTTCAACGCACCAACTCCTTGCAATGCAGCATCAATCTTTCAAAAATATTATGTTAAAAGAGAATTGTTAGAAGAATTCAAACTACCTTTGCTGTTAATAGTCCAGAAGAAAAGATCCATGTCCAGAACTCGAAATTCATTATACATATGAAAAAACAGCTTCGGAAAAGATCAATTAGAATGAAAAGTTTAGAACTAATTAGAGATTTATGACAGTCCTGCTATGTATTGCGAATTTTTTTTTTGTCAAATTACAATTGCGGAACTACAATGATACATGGGATTGGATAGAATTATAAGAGTGGCTCACCATATTACACATCTCTTCTTTAAAAGAGTTACCACTAATACTTATCCACGTAACTAGCAACAAAAAAATCGATACATAAATTCGCAATATAATATCATTTCCCTATGACATACATATTAGATTCAACATGGATTGTTACGAAATAGATAGATTACTGCACAATAACAGAATCATGATTCTGAAGCAAGAGTAACCGTTCCGGAAGGTAGTTTTCAAGCTATAGTGCATATGGAGTATATTATGTCCCGGAAGGTAGTTTTCAATCTATAGTGCATATGGAGTATATTATGTCCCGACTAAAGAAGTTAAATAAAAGCTTGTGCTATAAATGATTTCTCCCAACTGATAAACCTACCCGTCCTTGAGCTGTGGCATTGAACTTTTGGAGCAAGAAAGCTTTGGGATCCATTTGACCAGGAGGACTTCCGATACCTAAAAAACATATTATTGGTCATCAATTATGAAACTGGATCCAGCTGCAGAATATATAGGATCTAAAACCAACCAATTATCAACCGAGCAAACTCTCTGTTCCCGTGAAAATGATAGATCACACTCTTCAGCCAGGTAGATGAATAGAATTAGAGGAAAATGAGTTTAGATGATGCTTAAACTGAATCCTACTTCATCTACAGTAAAACTCCATTCCCCAGATAGATAACAGTTATTTATCAATGGAGTTTCATAAACTACAAATCAGGAAAATCACATGCAGGCATGTGACATGATTAGAAGAATATGTAAACTAATGTAAACAAATAACAAGTAACCACACAACTTTTGAATTCCCACAACTTGCATGGTTCTCTGATAAATTAACTTTTTGCCACTTATTTAGAAAAGCAATCTATATAAACAAATGTGGCACTTGTCTTCAAGATCAATATAAAGTATTTACATATTAAGGAAATAGATGAAGAGATATAATGCACATAATCTTCTTATTTTATTTGCAACTCTATCCCCAATCATAAATCAAAAACAAAGGTTAATGCCATTAAGGGAAGAAAAAACATTGATACAGTTCAACAAACACATCTACGGATCTAACCAAAAGCAAAGAAAGGATCCAAGACTGAAGGAAAGAACTCTACCCTAGGTTTCCGAACAAAACTTTCCCAACGAAGACCTGTCAAAGCTCCAGGAAATTCATCACTCATCTTCGTTTGTAGACATTTTGCTTTTGTGCACGAAGTG